>PVJS01001133.1:0-97351 GCA_004027185.1 Glis glis | reverse complement strand
AGGAGTAGTGGGGATACAAAAGGGACTCCAATGACAACAAAGAACCCTCAGTAGTGCAGGGAAGGGGTACAAGGGAAGGGGAAGGGCAAGAAAGAAGTGAATCTATGGAATTGCTATCATAAACAATGTGTTCATATGAGATTATACCAACATCATCCTTAGTGCTACATGTGAGGGGGGAGGCGGGGGGAGGGACACCAAGAGCTGTGTGCATGTATGTTAACACCAAACTGATACTCATTGTGATGTGAGACTACAATGCACCAATAAAAACATATTAAAAAAAAAGAAAAAGAAAAAAAATTATGCCAGGTGTGGTGGCGCACACTTATAGTTCCAGTACTTGGCAGGCTGAAGCAGGATTGCAGGTTCACGGCCAGCCTCAGCAAATTGTGAGGACCTCTGCAACTTAGTGAAACCCTGTTTCAAAATAAAGAATAAAATAGGGCTGGGAGTGTAACTCAGAGGCAAAATTCCCCTGGGTTCAATCCCCAGTACCACAAAAAAGTATGATAAGTAATATAATAGCAGGGAAGTATATATAAAAATTAAAAGCACTATACCCACCCTTTCCCCTTGCTCCATCCTATTCCCCAGGAAAACACTCTTAACAATTTCTTGTTTATCCATAAGATAAATCTATATGTAGACAGTATGTATAGCTACAAATCATTATATGTGATCTTTAAAATGTATATACAGAGCTGGGGATGTAGCTCAGTGATAGAGTGCTTGTCTAGCATGCATGACATGGGTTCAATCCTCAGCACTGCAAAAAGAAAAAAATCATATATATGATACATACATATATACATATATATATATACACACATACACACACACACACACACACACACACACACACACACACACACGGCCATAATATAAGCATATTGTTTTGCTACTTGCTTTTTTCACTTAATGTCAGATCTTGGTCACGTTTTTCATGCCAATATTGGTAGCTCTACCCATTGTGAGTGACCAAGTTTAAAAAAAAAAAGAACATTTAGATTGCTTGCAGTTTCTGCCATATTTGTAGATTAGTTGCCACCTGACTAATAATGTTTGTGTTTAAATTTTGAATATATGTTCCCAAATTGCCTTGCAAAAACACTGTAACAGTTTATAGCTCTGTCAATAGTGTATGAGAATGACCATTTTCTTATATTTGCACCAGCACTAGTATTATTACATTTTTAGATTTTTGCCAAATTGATAGGTGAAAAATGGCCTACAATTTTATTTATTTATTTATTTTTTGTGTGGTACTGGGGATTGAACCCAGGGACATTCTACTTCTGAGCTACACCCCCAGCCCTATTTTATATCCTTTATTTTGAAACAGGGTCTCACTAAGTAGCTGAGGCTGGCCAAGAACCTGTGATCTCAGCCTCCCAAGTACTGGGATTACAAGTGTGCACCACCACCATGCCTGGCTACAATTTTAAATATCTAAATGCCTTTAAGAGTGAGGCCAAGCATCTTTCCCCCCTTATCCTCTGGGGATACATTCCAATGTCTGCAGTGGATTCCTGAAACTTCAGATAGTGCCAAACCCCATATGTAGTGTTTTTTCCTACACATGCATATGCAAATTTAGTGCCTTTTCCACCTTAACTAAGCATTTATCATGCACCATGGCTGCAACTTTTGCCATCTAAGGTGTGACAGCAGAGCTAATATGAATTTCTTTTTCCTTCATCACAATTGCACGGACAGAAGATTCATTCTTACCATCAATCTTAGCAACCTCAGCATATGATTTTTTTTTTATTGAGAATTTTCACTTAAAGAAAGCACTTTATTGGCTGTTCTTTGGCATACTTGAATTGCAGCATCACTACTCTTGGGCTTTGGGAGCATTACTAAGTAAAATAAAGGTTACTTGAACACACGCACTGTGACACCACAACAATTGATCTGATAACTGAGATGGCCGCTAAGTGACTGGTGGGTGGGTAGGGTTTACCGCGTGGGTACACTGGACACAGGCATGAGTCATGTCCCAGGCAGAGTGGCTGGACAGTGTGAGATTTCATCACATGACCCAGAACAGCATGCAATTTTAAACTTATGCATTGTTTACTTCTGGAATTTTCCATTTAATACTTTCAGACTGAGGTTGACCACAGGTAACTGAAACCTCACAGAGCAAAACCACAGATAAGGGAGGGCTACTATATCTGTTTGGCTATTTCAACTTCTTTTTCTCCTCCTTTTGTGAACCTCATGTCACTGGTCTTCGTCCATTTAGAGGGAAGGCTAATCTTTTTCTCTTTGATTTGTCAGAGTGGTATATTAAGGAAATAAGCATCTAAGATTCATTTTATTATTTCCTTTACTACAAATTCCGTGTTTGGAAAGATTTTGTTAAACAGTCGTTGTTATTACTTCTTTCTCCATCTGATCCATGTATACTTACCCTCAAAATGTTTATCAGCACGAGATGACCAATGTTTCTACATTGAGTTGATGTAATTCCAGCCAAAAGCAAAACCTTGGAATTTTTATTAATCCCAGAAATCTCACTATGCCTGAATGTAGGACATCCATCAGCTTTCTGAGATATTTTAAGTGGCTCGAGGAATCCTAGCGGTCTAGGGCCCGAGAATGGGAGCCACAGCCTCGGATTTGGATCTTTAGCAAGTGCTCCTTGGGCCAGCCCGGTTCACTGGAACCAGCAGTGTGGTCTGCACCTGTGTGCACCCCTGTACAGCTGTGGATTCTTCTGTTCTGGCCAGTAGGCTGAGTGTTTGCATATTTTCCCCTTTGTTTATAGGTGCACATGGGTGTGGGTCCCTTTTCCCTTCAACAGAAAGTCACAGAGGCTGGACTGAACCTGGCCCAGGCCAGGCCCTTGGGACTTTACCAGTGCTGAGCCCTGGGGCTAAGGAGGAGATGAAGGTAGGAAGAGCTTCCCCGCTGGCCCCAACCCTTCTTACCCATCCTCAGCTTCTCTACTTCCTTGGTGAAATTTCCCCAGAGCTATGCCCTATTCCCCTGAGAGTGGGCATAGGCCTCTGGGCAAGATGGGAGGTGGTTTGCAGAGCCCTGGATTGGAGAGCAGAGTGCTGGACACCAAATATGGGCCTGCATGTCCTCAGGAGAAGTGGTGGTGGGTGGTGGGATGGGAGCAGGTAGGGAGGTGGGCAGAGGAGGGGGTTTCAGGCTCTGGTTGCCCCAAGCTCTGGGGTGTGTGGGAAGCTCTGAGCTCACAGGGTGGGAGTAGGGGGTGGGAAGAGGGCAGAAGCAGGGAGGCCAGAAACCTTGCCTCTGATTCCTGACCTGTCCAAGGCTCTGCAGCTGACTCAGAAGCTTCCAGGTTGGTTGGTTGGTTGGTTTAACCCAGGGTTGACTTTGAATTGACTGTGGCATTCCTGGGGGCTGGCAAGAAAGGTGATTAATGGGCTGGCAGCAGGAGGTAGAGTGTGAGGAAGTCAACAAAAACTCTGAGATGACACCCTGGCTGCCCAGTCTCCCAGCGCTGTGGCAGTGTCTGGGGAACTGTCCCCTCTGCTGACCCCCCAGGATGCCACCTCTGTAGGGTGGAGAGGGAGCCCTTTGGCTCCAGGGGGGAGACCTGCCTCTCCCCCCTAATGCCTCCCAGACTTCTGTGGCATTAGTTTTTGGCTCCATTGGTGTCATGGGTATTAGTTTTTGGCTCCATTCTCTGCCTTGAGACCCAGCTCTCCTGCCCCCCTGAGTGGACCCAAGGCTGGGAAGGGAACAGTAAGGGCAAGAGCCCAAGACAGGCTGACCTGGGCCTGTCCCCTGGAAATGTGCCCAGGTGGGAAGTGACTCACCCTGCTGTGCCTGAGCCTTTCCCTTAAAACATGGCCAACAAGATACTGTGTAGATGGTGCCTGGCTCCAACTTTTATTAAACCTATCTCAGTGTCTTTGTGAGCTTCTCTTGGGGCCCAGATGGAGTCTGTGACGAGGTAGTGAGAAAGAACCACCCCCGTTCGTCCCGCAGAAAGAATGTTCTCATTAAATATACAACTCTTAGCCAGGTGTGGCATATGCCTATAATCCCAGTACTTGGGAGGCTGAGACAGGAGGATTGCAGATTCGAGACCAGCCTTGGTAACTTAGCAAGATTTTCAGTAACTTAGTGAGACCCTGCTTCAAAACAAAAAATAAAAAGATTGGGAGATGTAGCTTGGAGGTAAAATGCCCCTGAGTTCAATCCAATACGTGTGTGTGTGTGTGTGTGTGTGTGTGTGTGTGTGTGTGTGTGTTTGTTTATGTATACACATATGCACACACACACAAGTCTATCTTGACACTGAATTTGAATGGCACTCTTGTGCACAGTGCAACTCAATGGGTGTGTTAGCTTCCACTTCCTCCATCCTGGTCCGTTAAGCCCATCACAGCCAGACTAAGGGGATCCCAGTGTGACATTTGAAACATGGTAGTAAGAATGTGACTTTGGAGCCAGGCAGATGAAGGACAAACCTGGCCCTGCCCCAGAGAGCTGACTTTAAGGGCTGGTTCTGTATCTGTAGGTGGGGATCTGCCTGTGCCCACCTGCCCTGTCTGTCGTGAGGACTGAGTAACAGCAGGGACGGGAGTGCTCCGCATAGGGCCTGGAGTGGAGTGTGACTTGGTCCCTAAGGTCTCCTGGGGACCCCTCTTCCTCCTCCTATACTTGCTGTCCCTCCATGCCCTGCCCACCAGGCTCCTCAGGTATGGCTGCAGGTTGACTTTCTCTTATCTATAAAATGCTCAGGTATTTAAACCCTGTTCAGCCTCGAAGTTTAGTGACCAGTCTCTATCACTAGCTCCAGCCTTTAGCTCTCCAACTTCATGACCCATTAAACAGGCTGGGTTCAAAGGGGAGGCTTAGGCAGGGAATGCAGGTCAGGGGTCAGGAAAGTAGGCATGGGTTCCAGCAAGGGGTGAGAGAGGAAATACTCAGTGGCAGCATGTGGGGGCAGGGGGTTGGGGGGAGAAGCCAGGTGTGGTAGGGCATGCTGTAATTCCAGAACTTGGGAGGCTGAGACAGGAGGATCACAGGTTCAAGGCCAGCTTCAGCAGTTCAGCAGCTTGGCAAGACCCTGTTTGAAAATAAAATGAAAAAAGAGCTGGGGATATAGCTCAGAGTTAGAATGCTCTAGGGTTCAATCCCCGGTACTAAAAAAAATTTTTTTTAAATAAAAAGGGCCGGGGGTGTAACTTGGAGGTAGAATGCTTCTAGGTTCAATCCCCAGTAACCCCTCCAAAGAGAGAGAGAAAGAGAAAGAGACTCTCAAAATAACATTGGTCCCATTTTCTCATTTTTCTAGAGCTGGCCTGATTGAGGCAGGATCTGCTTTGGGGCTTCCAGGGAGGGGTTGTCTGCACTGGGGGTAGATGTGACCAAGGGTAGCCCTTGGTAGGGCTATAAAACAAAGACTTCTAAATCTCTTTGGTGCTGCTTGGGGACTTTTTTTAGGTCTCTACTGTCTGAAATCAAGGAATTCTGTTTCATTGATTCCTTTAAGGGATGCATTGAGCGAGGCCGGGAGATTGTACTGCAGGTCCGGAGGCCGGCCCAGTGCAGGGTACCAAAGATAAAGGAAGATCAACCCAGTGAAGCGCTGCAGAGCACAGGGCAGGAGACAGCTGCCCTCTGCAGCGGGTGCGAGAGTCCCGCCCAGAGTTCTGTGCCTGCGCACTCATCCTCCAGCGCCTGGGTCCTCTCTTCAGCTCTCCAGTTCTTGTCCTTAGCAGGAAATTAGCAGAACTTCTACTCTGGACCCGAGCAAACACGAATTTGCGCATCTAGCTGAGCACCCAACCCAGGCCTGGGCTAGTCCAGGCTCACTGCAGGATACAAGGGTCCTTGTCCTCAAGGTTCTCCCAGGTAGAAGGGAGTAAACCCTGTCTACCACCAAAAACCACTCGATGGTCCCCATGAGCCAGTGGGGGCTGTGGGAAGGTAGATACCCAACTCTTAGCATTCACACCTTCACAGTCAACACTCAACCTGCACAGTCTCATGGGAGCCTCACCATGGCCCCTTAAGTTCAGCCCTGATGTCCCATTTTACAGGTAAGATTGAGGCTCAGAGAGCTGAGTGACCTGTCCAACCTCGCATAACTGTCAGCAAGGGCATTTGGGTTTGCCCAGGATGGTTGACTGCGAAGCCTGCTTCCATCATGGATGAGGGGGTTCCACTTGGACTTGGGGGACCCAGCCTGACCATTCCCCTACCTCCCCCCCTTTCCTCCATTTTGGCGTGTGTCATGCATGGGTTGTGAGAATTTGGGACTGCCAGGGCACACCCCCAGTGGGTATCTGCCTGGGCTTTCTCCAGGCTGGGGAGTGCTGGAGAGGATTGCTATGGTGGAACCTGGCTACTGGAGTAGGTCCCTCAGCACCCCCACCCTCTGCCCTCGGCCAGCCCCTGTCTCTGGCCTTTGGCTCCATGGTACATGCCACTCTCTTCTGGTGTGCTCCTCCTTCTCGTAGGTGGAGGTAGCCTGATGCTGCATCCACACTTGGAGCAGGATCCATTAACTCACCTGTGACCTTCACTCTGGGCACGTAGCTTGGGTGTGAACACTGACTATCCTGCAGGGGTCTAGTGGAGATCAAACGATTGAAGATTACAGAAGGAGACTGCCTGAAAAATTATGAGGTGTGAATCCTTCATTCATTCCACAAGGATTTCTTGAGCATGGATTGCCTGGCAGGCCATGCACTAGGTTCTAAGGATACAGTCCTGAGGAGGACAGACACGGCTCCCACCTGCTCAAGACTCACAGTCTGGGGCAAAGGCAGGCAGGCAGGAGCCATGTGGATAAATACCTAAGAACAAACCAAATTGGGTCCAGGGAACAAACACGGAGTCCGGAGGCTTTCCTGAGGAAGTGGAATTTCAGCTGAAGGATCAGGGTCAGTTATCCAGAGTGAGGAAGGGATATGAGTGCCAAGTCAGAAGCTTTCAACAGGGCAGTGGGAACCAGGGAGGCTGGGGGCCTGACTGCACCATGTTAGTCACTATAACAAAATCCCTGAGATAATCCACTTATAAGGAGAAGAGGTTTATTTTGGCTCCTTTTTGGGGGAGAACCTGCCCATGATCAGTTATCAGTTGGCCCAGTTTTTGGGCCTGTGTCGAGGTAGCACATTACTACTAGAGTGCATGGTGAAGCAAAACCGCTCACCTCATCACAAGCCAGGGAGGGGAAAAAAAAAGCTGGTTTCACAATCCTTTCACATGCCCCCCGGTGACCTAAAGACCTCCCTGGAGGCCCCACCTCTTAAAGGTCTCACCACCTCCCAATAGCACCACCCTGGGTACCAAGCCTTAACACACAGGCCTTTTGGGGACATTCAAAATCCAAACTACAGCAGGGCTAGATGGGGCATGGCCTTGCCAGAGGATGCTATTGAAGGATTTGGTTCAAGTAACTCAACAAGGACAAACTTCTCTCTCTAGAACTTAGCTTTTTTTTTTATATATACTGGAGATTGTACCCAGGGATGTTCTACCTCTGAACTATACCCCCAGCCCTTTTTATTTTTTATTTTGAAGAAGGGTCTCACTAAGTTGCTGGGGTGGGCCTCAAACCTGCGACCCTCCTGTCTCAGCATCCCAAGTACTGGGATTACAGGCATGCACCACCACACCTGGCTAGTACATTGCTCTTTGACCTGGTCCCTGCAGCTTCCTCCTGCCTTCTTTGCCCTCTTTGTCCATTCTGCATGATGGGAAGCTGTGCCTGGGGGGAAGGACAGGCACTCACCACCTCCCTGAGCCAAGGGACAGCTGATTGGAAGCAGATGCCATGCCATGGTGGGGCCCTGCCGGGAGCAGCAAGGCCATGGTGGGCCTGGATCCCCTGTGCTGACCTCAGCCCTGCACCACTGGCATGTCCCGGCCGCAGACTCTCTGTCAGCAAAGCCGCATCCGTCCTGCAGAGAGATGGCCACTGTGGCTGCCCATACCTCCAACCCAGCAATTTTCCTGCCACGGTGAGAAACCTCCTACATTCCCAGGCCAGGGCCTGTCCTCCTCCAACTGGGCCCGGAGCCCTGGCTGAGGGTGGGAGAGGTGCCAACTAGGTCCTTGGAAAGGTACAAGGCCAGTAGAGGTCTCTGTCACCCTTACCTGGTTCCTTGGCACACCTGTACCAGCACGATGTGAACAATGAGGTCACCATATTCTACTTGCCATGTACCAGGCTCTGTGCCAAGGGCTCTGCATCCTTCCACTCCATCCTTGCTAACAGCTCCATGATGTCCTGCTGTGGGGAGCTGTGACTGAGGCTCAGAGAGGGTGCCTCGCCACACAGCTGGTAGGTACAGAACTGGATCTCCATCCAGGTTATCAGCTCCAAAGGCTGTGTCCCCAATGATCCCTTGCAGTGGCACCTGGCAATCGCTCCTGTCCCTCTCCGCCACTCCCTGTGCCCATTGCTCCCAGAGCCCCCCTATAGGCCTGTGTGTTGGCACAGGGCATCGAGATGGGCACAGAGCATGTTGGAGCAGCCTCTGGGGGGGGGAATCTGGACTCTGGCATTGTCTGGGCAGTGTGCCTGCAGCTCGTTTCATTTGGACTTTGCCCAGGGGTCCCCTCACAGAGGGGAGTCACGGTTCTGATGGTCATCTCCAAATGCCCTCAGGGACCACCTCTGGGGCCATGCTTCTACTAGGCCCTGCTTTCATGTCCCCAAACCCCGCTTGACAACTGGAGGGTACAGCAGATGTCTCCTGTGTCCTTCAGCAGCCCTGACACCACATCCCCTGACCGCCACCCCTCCCTTAGATCATCTAGAAATGTACCCTCTTTCCCCACTCCTCCAGGCCCCCCCCCAAGACCATCTGCTTCCCTGCTGGTGCAGAAATGCAACCCTCCAAGCCCTGTTTCTGGGGCTACTGGAGCTGAGGAGAAAAGGCAGAGGCCCCATCACCCAACCCTGGCCTCTGCTCTGGCCTCCTGCTGCCATCTAGTTAGTGAGAAGAAAACCTGTGGTAGGTTGCCCCACTGAAGACCTTTCTCTCGGTTCTGCCATGTTGCCTTGGTGGTCCTTGGGCAGGTGAATCGGCACTGAGGCCTATGAGGCTGGGGGCTGGAGTGGCAGGTGTGCACAGCTTTCTGGGGACTTTGAGACACGGGAATAACAAGGCTGTTCGGGTTAGCGGGTCTGAAAAGGAGAAGCTGCCCCGGCCCCACCCCCAGCGTGGATCCTGGGGAAGGAAGAGGGACCGAAGCTCTGATCCAGTCCAAGGGGTGGACCCAGGATCCCCGCAAGCTCGGCTCTGGAGGAATGGCTGCAGAAGGGCAGCAGGAGTCAAGGGGATGGGTGGTGGCCCTGGAAGCAGACTGAGCAGGTGGAAACCCTCAGTTTCTCGGTCATCCATGGAGTCATCCATTTGGAGGGTCCTTGCGGCCTGTGAGTGTGCAGGTTGGCACAGGGTCAAATCCCTCCTCTGACCTCATGGCACCCCTTCAGTGGGAACTTGTCAGCAGTTCTCCTGGCCCAGGTGTGGAAGTTGAACCCTTCACCTCCTTATTGAGCCCTGAGACCTGGGAGTTCTTGGGCAATCAGAGAGGAAGCTTCAAGAGGAAGGTGTACAGATGCGCTTTGACTTACTATGGGGTTACATCCCAGTCAGCCCATCATCAGTTGAAACTATTGTAAGTTGAAAATGCATTTAGTACATCCTGCCTCCTGAGCATCGTGCCTGGCCACACAGCACACTGTCGAGAGTGGGTCATTTCTCTCTGGTCACACGGCCAACTGGGAGCTGCGGCTCACTGTCGCTGCCCAGCATCATGACAGAAGATCATATCGGATATTGTTAGCCTGGGAAAAGACCCAAATTCAAAATTCAAAGTATTGTTTACACTGAATGTGTATTGCTTTTGTGCCATTGTAAAGTCTAAAAATTGTTAAGTTGAAGCATTGCAAGTCGGGGATCATCTATAGTAGATTGGGTGTAGATACTACAAAATCAAAGAAATGCAACAGTACTTCCACATCACATTTCTGTTGCCTCTCATCACGGTTGCTGAGACAACTGCTCCTGGTGATTGAGAACTTGCTGTGTGCCAGGCACTTACCAAACCTCCCAGGTAAGTGCTGTTTGTCACCATTTTAAAGATTAGGAGACTGAGGCACAGCGAAATTAACCACCTTCCCTAAAGTCACACAGCTAACAAGGCTATGAACTGGGCTTATAAACCACATATCTTTTCTTCAACCACAGATCCCACTCTCCTCCTGTGTCTGGGGGTTCTCTGCACATGCAGGGAACCCAGGAGGTATGGGCCTGTAGGGAGGAGCCTGGGGACTGGAGGCCCGAGGCCTCCACCAGGTGCTGTGTCCTGCAGCAGCTGGATCCCATTACAGTGCAGACAGCACCTTCTCCAGGACTGCAGAGGAACAGGGTGACCACAGCCAGTGACCCCTAGAGGCCCTCGCATTCCCGCTGCCCACCGGGCTGGGTTTCACAAGCCCGCTGACGTTGACAAGGCAGCCTGCGTGCAGCGTGCAGGAAGCCTGGGGCCTGTGGTCAGCTGGTGTTGCTCAGAGTTTCCTGGCCTGTGGGGCCTCCTCGGGGCTCTGCCAGGCCAGGGCCCCCTGTCCTGAGGCCCGCATGGGTCCCATCTGGCTCTGAAAGACAAGCTCCCCTGGCTACAGGGCATGGTGGGGCCAGGAAGGCCCCATCCTCTGGGGGCTTCTGAGGCTCTGCTGGTGGCCTCCAGGTGTCTGATGGTCTCTGGGGACCAGTGCCACCGGGTGGGGCAGGGACTGTGCTACATCCAGTCAGAGATCTGAGTTCCACACTCAGCTCCAAGATGGACTAGCATTGCAACCTAGGGCAGGCACCTCACCTACTGCACAGGACCATTTAACCCTCGGCAAACAGGAAACCACTCTGCTAGTATCACCTTGCAGGATAGTGACCCTACCTTCGTCCTGCCCCACTGGGTCCTACCTTCTAGGAACTTCTGAGAGATTGGATTTACAGGTTCCTGCAAAGAGGGGAAAGGTGTTCCAGGTGGAAGATAGCCTGAGACCCCCCCCCCCACTGAGCTCTTTGTGCCTAAACTTTTACATATATTAACTCATTCTCTTCTATCGTCATACATATATTAGCTCATTTTCCTCTCCTATCATCCCTATGGGTAAGTATTCGCTTGCTGCTATCTTATAGATGAGGCAATGGAGGCCCAGAGGTAGAATCACTTGTTCAGGGTCACCCAGCTAGCCGTGGAGAGCCAAGATCTGAACCTAGGCATTCTGGGGTGAGAGCAGCGGAGGCCGGAGTGGTGGCATTGGCTGCATCTGCCCTGTCTACTGTCCTATCCACTTCTGATGTGCATGGCATGTAGTGGACATTCCCAGAATGCTCCGGAAGCACACTCTACAGAAGGTGTGGCTGACTGGCTGGTCTGGCAACACTGAGGTTTCACACAGTAAAGGGATGCGGAGTTGCTGGCTGGGAGCAGGACAGGCCCAGCACTCAGGCCTCCAAGACCCCTCTGCCTCAGGGCTGAGACTTGGCCCTCCCAGGCCTGCCCAGGCTCCTTTCCCCTGAGGCTGCTGGCCCCCACTGGCAGCGGGCAGGCTGGAATTTAAAATAATTCCTCAATCTCCCTCTGCCCCCTCCCCTAGGGCCAGCCTCTCCCCCAGGACACTGATCTCTAACTCCGTCTCTAACTCCCTGTCGGGGAGTGGTTGAGCTCTCCAGGGGCTCCTGGTCCACCGAGAGCCAGGCTCCAGGGAACACAGACGAAGTTGTAGGCCCTCGCTTGCTCGGGGCCGGCAGAGGCTGCTGAGGGACCGGCCTGTCTGCAGCTGGGGAACTGGGGCTCTGTGAGGAAGGAGGCTTCGTTCTCAGTGGCGCTCAGGCCTCACCAGAATGTGGCTTTGGGCCAGGATCCCTCTGGGCAAGAAAGGATGACTCGACAGGAACAGTGTCCCAGTTCTGGGGACAGCCGAAGCCTCCGCGCTGGGCCCGGTGCCAAGTGGCAGGGGTGAGCCAATGACCCTGCTCCAGGAGCCGTTCCCTGGGCCGGGGTTTTAGACCCTTAGAGTGGTAAGAGCTGGTCCTCCACCAGCTCTCAGAGTCTGGAGGGGTCCTGGAGTTGGCCAGCACTCTCCTGCCCCTGGGAAGTGGGGAGGGGAGGGTCAGCCTCGACCTCCCAGGCCTGGGGGTGGGGCAGGGGGAATTCCAGCCTGCGGGACAGTTGGAAACACATGTGTTTAGACAGGCACTGAAACCCACAAGGCTGCTTCTCCATTCTTCCAGCGCGGCTTCTGAAAAATGAAGGCTTTCAGGAATCCTGGGATTTGTCTCTTGTCACAAGAGGCACCTCATGGCACAGGCCGGTTGCCACTGGGGACTACAGTGGCACTGTGGTTGGCACCAGACCACTGCCCACTTGCAGCCCAGGTCCTAAGCAGAGGCAGGCAATGAGGCGGTGGGAAAATGGCCATCTTGTTAAGGCTGAGAGATGACCACTGGTGTTTATCGAGTGCTATACACACACCCCTGCCACTGGTCCCAGTTTGATCGCAAGCATTCCTCATAACAACCCTGTTAAGAACATAGGTCCAGTCTTGCCCTCGCTTTCTAGAAAGGAAGCTGCTTTGTGGAAGGTTAAGCAGCTGCCCCAAGGTCACCTGCTACTGAGTGGCAAGAATAGGCTTAGTCTGGGGTCCTAAACGCTCTGCTTGATACCTGCCCCTACCACTACCTGGAGGAGGTAGAGGCAGAGTTCCTGTGGCTCTGCCCCCTCCCCTGGGTGCCACACAGTGATGGGAAGTCACCAGGGTTGGCCCTGGAAACACTGACCCTTTCCTTTCTAGGAAGCATTATTACAACAAACACAGTTTCCTATGTGGCACATCACAGGGTGCCTGGGTCTGGGGAGCAGCGAAGGTCCTGGGACCCAGGGCTACAAGACAGGAGCCTGTCTCCTGATCTGCTAGCTGCATTACTTTGGCACCCTGCCCTATCTCCCTGGACCTCTGTTCCCACACCTGTAAAATAGGAGAAAAGAAAACAACTGCACTCCATTACCTGACCCAGGGTGAGACGCAGAACATAAAGATGCTATAGCCAGGGGCCTGGCCAGAGAGAAAACAGAGGGCAGTGATACATGGCAGGGTAGAGGAGAGATAGGAGGACGGAGAGGTGGAAGGATGACTGGGCCAAGGAAGGAGACAGGAAGGGTGGGCCTAGGGCTAGCAACATGCTGCTAGGATCTAAGGTCTGCAGAGAGGCCAGTAAAGATCAGGAATTCCTTTCACAACAGATTAATGGACGCCTACTTTGCATTAATCTGTCTGCCTGACAGAAATCACCTGGGGGTAACCCAGGAGCCTTTGGTGAGGACCCAGAGCAGCAGGACAGGCCCGTTTTCCCAGGAAAATCCCAGAGGCGGCACTGCTCCAGGCAGGCGCCCAATGACAGCCAGTTCCCCGCAAGCGCCCTATTTGCCGCCTTCATCCTGCTCTAACCTGGCTTCTGTGGGTTGACTGGTTGCTGTTGCCCCAGCAACAGAGCAATAACAGAGGTGGCTGCAAATGGTTATGTTAAATCAATTATCACAGAAAACGGGCACCGTGCCGAACAAGGGTGGTTACAGCTATGGTAGACTTAGTCATTCCTGCAACTAACTGTGGCTGAGATGGTTGTAAACATGCACGAAATGATAGATAGGGCCCCCTCCCCCGCCAACAAATACATCTTGGTTGGTTAAAGAATCTTTTTTAAAAAATATACATTTATCGGTGCATTGTAATTATACATCATAGTGAGTTTCAATGATTGAAGAGCCTTTGCAATTAGGAAGACATTATATTATGTCAAATACAGTTTTACCACTGAGTCAGTTTTGTTAGATTCAAAACTTTGGCAAACCAGGGATATGTGTGGGCAGGCTACTTTCCAGCTGCCCCGTTCCTCAACCCTTTACAGGGATTTATCAATAACGGAACGCCCGTTCTGTTTGGGCTGTAATTATGGCCCTATTCTGGAACATCCTGCAGTGGTTATTTTTTGGAAACATCCTTTGGCTCATAATCTCTTAGCAACAGGACTTTGAGGGCTAACGGCGAATGCATTATCCCTGCAAACGATCGTGACTCGTGGGCAAACAAGCTGGCAGCAGCCAAGTCAGAGCATCCTCTGACTATGGGTTTGTTTTAGGTCATCTACCATCACCAGCACCCACCATGAGTCAAACTTGCTTTGTTATCTTTCTGTGAGCATTTGCTGTGGCAGCTGCTCACCGGGGGTCTGGGGGACCTTGCAGAGTCACGGGGTACCCCAGGCTATCACAGCTCTGTCTCCTCCTTGGCGCAGACCTCGGAGCATGTGTTGGACTGCAGGAGCTTTCACTTCCCAGTCCACACGTGCCTGGCATGCTGCCTCGAGACCCCCTTGGGTGCAGTAGAGCCATCGCCCTGTCAGGCTGCGGGGGAGGCCGAGGCAGCCCTCACGGGCCACCAGTGGCAGAGCAGGACTCGAATTCAGGGCTGCTCCAGCCTCTTTCTGCTCCTTCCGTTCGTCTGTGCCTGAGGGGCAGCTGGATCTTCACGGGATGTTTGGTTTTTATAAAGTTCTGTACCAGAGCAGAGGATGAGAGGGTCATTGCCACAGACTGATTCCATAGGTCAAAGGCCATGCAAACAGTGTATACATCCGGCGCCACTGAGTCCAGCAGTCACAGGCAACATTGGGCCTGTCATGATGCTTTGCAATTCCCTTTTTATTCCAGTTCTTTCTGGTCCCTTCCAGAGATTGAGACCGTGGTTCTCCATCTGTGTGGGTTAGTAATAAAAATGTTTAAATATGTTAAAAATGGCTACTACTTATTACTAAGAGCCAGACACTTTACTTACGTGTCTGTATGCATTCCTTTATACCCTATAAGGATGTGATGTTGTCCCTGTTTACAGATCAGGAAACTGAGGGTCAGTGTTATTGGCTTGCTCTAAGTTGCAGAAAGCAGGTTCTTACTGTGGCCCCCAGCTCTTCAATCCCCTTGTCTCAGCCTCCCAAAATACTGGGATTACAGGCATGTGCCATGATACCTGGTTGCAAAAGTAAGATTCTTAAGTATTCTTTTTTTGTACTAGGTATAGAACCCAGAGGAGTTCTACCTCTGAGCTACACCCCCAGCCCTTTTTATTTTTGAAAGAGGGTCTCACTAAGTTGCTGAGGCTGGCCTCAAATCTGCTATCCTCCTGTTTCAGCCTCCCAAGTACTGTAATTACAGGCATGTGCCACCACTCCCGGCTTAAGTATTCTTTCTTTAAAGGCGAGCTCCCCCAAATTGTATAAACTTTAGGCTCCTCAGAGCCTGGATCTGCTCTGGTCATGAGCATGAGAATCCTACCCCAACATGTACCCCTCTCTTCTATCCCCTTTCCCTGCTTTATGTTTTAATCTCGCTTTATGTGTTAATCTCATTTATTAGGCATTGCAGGCACCACTCAACAAATGTTTTTGGGTGAATGATTGCAGTCATTGTCCATGTGCAGTAGATGGAGCTGTGATTATTTTCATATTATGGACAAATAAAAATGGGAAAGGCGACATGCCCAAAGGCACCCACTAACAAATCCAGTCCCCCTTCTCTGCTCTGAGATGCCTCTGCACTTAGCCATGTCCAGGTTTCCTCTACTGTGACATCATCATTTACTCATAGACTAGACATCATCTCACTGCTGCTGCTTCATCCTGATTCTTCTGTTCCCTGACATTCTCCCCTGACCCCCAAATCTCATCCACCACCTCCCAAATATCTTCCAAGCTTAATCACTTCCATCTCCACAGCCCTAGCCCAGAGTCTCCATGCCCTCCTCATGGCTCCCTGCCTTAATCTGACAGCATCAGTGTCCTTCTGGAATCAGCCCATGGATCCTAATTTCACAGAGATCATACTGAAATCCCCAGTCCACCACACACTGGCTTCCTTCTTTTCTTTTTTTTCCTTTGGCTTCTCAAACTTACCATCTCCTTCTTGACTCAGAGTCTTGGCACATACATGCTTCATCTCCTTCTGGTTCCAGAACATTTTTCCCCTCCTACTTGATTTTTGCTCCCTCAGCCTGGGTCAAAGCCTCTGTGAATTGTCTCTGCTTAGAAGTGACCACAGCAACCATTAAACATGAAACAAGCATTAAACTATTAATTGGTATTAATTTATTAATTATTATTAATTATTAAACAACAAGTGGGTATTATTTGTTTATTGATTTGTTGCTGCTGCCCAACCCCTTCTTTCCAGTCAAAGACAGGAGCTCGCAGAGGACAGGGGGCCATGTTTGTCCTGCTGAATAAAGATGTTTGTATGTAACCCTCCTCAGTGAGTGTTTCACAGAGCTGCACATGATTGCTTCGGGACCCAGGCCCCTTCCACACTGTGGCTTGTCATCCCTAGCCATTGTCATCTACATAGGTGAGGCTGGGTCATTATGACTCTGGGTTGGAGCCAGCAAGGTCTTCTGGGTCTTGGTTTTGTTCTAATTATCTATTATTGAATAACAAACCACCTGGAATTTAGCGCTATAAAACATCAACCATTTCATTATCCTCACAGATTAGGTGGGTCTGCGTGGAATTCTGGGGAATCTGGACAGAAAACAGGGAGGATGGCTTGCCTTTGCTCTACAGTGTCTAGGTCTGTAGCTGGGAAGGCTTGAAATGCTCAGTGCTGAGCCATCTGCAGGCATCTCCTCTCCCCTGGCCCTTGGTTGGGACCCTGGGCTCAGATGGGCCTCTCCCACATGGTGGCCTCAGGTGAGCTGGACTTTATGGTGGCTCTGGTCCCTGAGAGTGAGCCTTCCCAGAGAACAAGGAGGAAGCTGCATAGCCTTCTATGCCCAGCCTCAAAGTCACATTATTTCTCACAGTACCCAGGTTCAAGTGGAAGGGTCATCGACCCCTATCTCTTTTTTTTTTTTTTTTTTTGCGGTACTGGGGATAGAACCCAGGGACATTCTACCTCCGAGCTACATCCCCAGCCCTATTTTTTATTCTTTATTTTGAAACAGGGTCTCACTAAGTTGCGGAGGGTCTCACTAAGTAGCTGAGGCTGGCCGCGAACCCGGATCCTCCGGTCTCAGCCTCCCAAGTACTGGAATTACAAGCGTGTGCCACCATGCCCAGTGACCCCTATCTCTTGACAGGAAAAGAATTAAAGAGTTTGTGATCATATTTTATAACCATTAGAGCGTAGAAGAGCACAAGCCAGTGCACTCACATTCCACTGTGAGAAGGGAGTCTTTCTGGCCTCAGCTGCACTGGGCAGGGCAGTGCCATCCCTGATGAGACAGCCTGGAGCCCAGCTTCAACTTCATTATGATAGAAGAAGGGAGGGCAGCTTTTGGTGGACTGTCAACAGTCTGCTACAACCATTCCTCTGGCCACTGAATATCTATGTTTCTCCCTCTTCCCACACATATAATATACTGCTTCCAGGGAAAAACCCAAAAATCCCAATGAGGGCGTCCACTGCTGCATATTTTGTTGAATGACTGACCCTGGACTAACAAACACAGCAACTGTGTCCAGTCCATCTATCATGAAGACAAGGTGGGCAGAGGCAATGTGCCATTGTTAACATCAGAGCCTTCTTTGCTCTACCCTCTTCTGGGGCCAGAACATTCTTATCCTCCCTCTCTCCCCATCCTTTTTTTTGGGGGGGTACTGGGGATTGAACCCAGGGGCATTCAACCTCTCAGCTATACCCCCAGCCCTTTTAATTTTTTATTTTGAAACAGGGTCTTGCTAAGTTGCAAGGATCTTGCTAAATTGTTGAGGCTGGCCTCGAACCTGCCATCCTCCTGTCTCAGCCTCCCAAGTACTGAGATTATGGGTGTGCACCACCATGACTGATTCCTCCCATCCTACTTAATTTTTACTCACCTTTCTGGTCTCAAAGCGAGCATCTCTCCTTCAAGGTTAATTTCCACGTCCATCCAGTTTGCATCAGAACTTGGCAAACTCAGGTAGCCTGTGGCCTCTTAGGAAGAGAGAGAAATATGCTTTCTCCTTTGTCTTGGCACTTAATTTGTCTGTTTACACAGTAGGAAGTATCGATAAATGTTGAAAAGAATATCTCACTTTGGGTGCTCACACTGCATCCAAAATTGGTTCCAGGTGGATCCAAGATTTAAATGTAAAAATAAGCCCATAAAGTGCTAGGGGAAAGGAATAGGGACAGCTCACAGAAGAAGACCAATAGCTGTATGAGAATCCCTGTTTTTGCAGCTGTGGGAAGACAGGCACTCTCCTACATTCTTGGTAGGTGTTTAAGTTGATCATTTTCAGAGGGAGGGTTTGGCAACTCTTTTGAGATGTCAAATGTTCAATACCCCCTTTTCCAGAAACTTCCTTCTAGGTATTTATTCTACAGATAAACAGTATTCCACAAGTGAGAAAACCTATATGGCAAGAGAGTTCAGTGTAGACTTGTTTAGCAAAGCACTCTAACTGGAAACCACCTAAATGCCCATCCATGGGAAACACTAAACTGCAGGCAAATGTTAAAAGGAATACAGTATATTTATTAGCATTCATTTGGAGAAATGTCCAAAGAGCACTGATAACTGGAAGCAAAAGGTAAGTTGGAGAACAGTACACATAGTGTAATTCCATTTGTGATAAGAAAGAATACAAGCTAAGCAGGACATAGTGGCACACACTTGTAATCCCAGCTATTCGGGAGGCTGAGGTTTGAGGCCAGCCTGGACAAATGAGAGAGAGAGAGAGAGAGAGAACACAGAACATAGAACACATGGATGTAATAAGTACCTGGAGGGCTGGGGCTGTAGCTCAGTAGTAGAGCGCTGCTTAGCATGATCCAGGCCCTGGCTTCAATTTCTAGCGCGCACACACACACACACACACACACACACACAAAATACACAAACAAACCTGGAAGATTTAGAGAAGGTTTTAACAGTGATTACTTGAGGGAGAGTGAGTTTAAGGGTGGGAGTCGCAGAAGGATTTTTACTCTTTGCTTTATCCCCTTCTCCATCATATGGGTTGCTTTACAATGGACATGTGATCACTTTTATAAGAGAAGGAAATTCAGAATGGTGGTTACTTCTAGGGAAGGACTGTGGGGTCATAGGGCCCTTTAGCCCTATGACCTATTTATGTTGTTTCAAAAATAAATTGAAATGAAGAAAGTGGTAAGTTTTATGTTAGCTTATTTTACTAAAAAAAAAGAAAAGTGAAAGAAATTGCGGCAAATGTGGTAACATGCTAAGAACTGATAAACGGGGTAGTATTTATTATGAGTGCTCATTATGTAATTTCTTGTGATTTTCTGAATAGTTAAAACATTTCGCAACTTCAGAAAAGGTTTTTTTTTAAAGAAGGACTCATTAAATATAACAAGATAAAATAAACAAAAATAAATAAAAAAAAATGAAACAAATGGAAAATCAAGGCTGTAAAATAAACAACCCTGTATCCCTCACACTGCATTCGGTAGATAGCCATCTAACAATCAGCTTAGAAAATTTAATCAGTTTCTTAGGAGAAATGGAAATGTAATTTTTCCTATATCCAGCTCTAGAATGTGCTTCAGATGGAAGGAAGAAAGGAGAGATAACTGTTGCTAAGAAAAGTGCAATTTAAGCCCAGTGTGGTGGCATGCCTGTAATCCCAGTACTTGGGAGGCTGAGACAGGAAGATCATGTCTGAGGCCAACCTCTGCAACTTAGCAAGACCCTGTTTCAAAATAAAAAGTGCTGGGGGTACAGCTCAGAGGTAGAATGCCCTGGGTTCAATCCTCAGTGCCAAGGGTGGGGGTGTGATTTAACTGCAGTTGGAGGCTGGATTTGGGTGCAGTGGGCCAGAGATGGGAGAACAGTAGGGGACTGTGGCCCAGGTGCAGTTGAGTACGGCAGGGCTGGACAGAGGGAGGCTGGAAGCCTTGGCTGTGAGCTCCAGGCCTCCCTAGGCAGTGGGGCTGGACAAGGACGCGGACTGGCTCTGAGCAGGACAGGTGCTCCTCGCCTGCCTCTGACTATCCCCTATGGTCCTCTGTTTGGTCTTCCTTTCACAGCCCCTAGGTAGACTGACTCCGCCCCCACCCCACCCCCTTGACCTCTGCCCCTTCCCCTGCCCTAGTCCAAGAGCTGGAGAAGCTGAGGGCCTGCAGGGAAGGCTGTCCCCAGGCACCAGACCCTCCTCTGGGCCCCTTCCCACCATAGGCAGGGCCTTAATCTGCTGCACTTGCAGTTCTTTGATCCATTTTGGTTTCCTTTCTTTTGAAAAATACTGCCACAGTGTGACCCTGGCTCGGATGCCTTGAAAACCTCTTCCTGTGAACTCAGATGCCGGGTGATAAGCAATAAAGGGCAGAAGCTTGTGGGTCTCCCCAGGGGCCTTTGTTATGGCTGGAGAGGGGATGGGCCGGGAGGTCTGGGGTAATGTTGTCAACCCAGAGGGTAAGGTCATCAGGGACTGTTTGGGCCTGGGTCCTTGGACATCCAGGGCAGGCCGTGCTTTCTAATAATCAGCTGCCCTGTGCCCTGGGAGACCATGAGCTCTCTCTCCTGCGGGGTGCAGGGGAGGACTCCCACACTGTGGGAGGGGGACTCAGCACTGCTAAGTGTCCTTCCAGCTGGGCCCACGATGCCCAGCCATCTGCCCCTTGGTCCGCCTCGCCGGAGGCAGGCCCTGGGCTCTGAGGAGGCCTCTGCTGCCCCTCTCTGAGGGGCTGAGAAGTGAGGCGCCCCTCTTGCAGCCGCGGGCTGGTGGTGCATGGAGGGAGGGCCTCTGGATCCAGTGCTGGTGAGGACTCTGAGGGAGGCCTGGTGCACCAGGCTCTCATCTGTGCCTCCTTCCTATGTCCAGGGCTTCTGGGCCTGGGGTCTGGCTTCTCCGTGGCCCGATTTTGTGTTCTTGTTGCTGACTCTTAGAAACCAAGTGCTGGCGGCCAGCCTATGCATGCCAGGCTCCAGGCTGGGGCCCTTAAATACATGACTGCCAAAACATAAGCATACTCCCTGTCCTCTCTCAGAGAGGGAAGCTGAGACCCAGGAAGGCTGAGTGGCTTGTCCAGAGTCCCTGGCTGGGAAGGAAGGGGTCAGGATCCTGTCTCTTCTTACTTCCGACCTACCTCCAACCTCTCCACACTGCTGGGCTCTCCAGGAGGCTGTGCTGTGGGGACTGCATCCACGAGTACCCTTAACTAGTGCCTTGGCCAGCGGGGAACACCCACAGCACATGGGAGGCAGAGAGTGAGGCGCAGGCACTGGACACCTCCTGCAGTTGCCACAGCCTGGCTGCACCTGCCAGGTGGCCCTCTCCACTCAGCGCCAGCTCCCTGTGGGCCTGGTAACCTCCTGGCCCATCAGGCCCACCAGTGGGACAAGCTGCTGCCCGTGGCCCAGGTTCCTGCAATCCTTTTTATACCTGCCCAGACCTTTGACAATAGTCTCTTCATGGAATGCCCCTCAGGTCACCAGGTTTGTGTATGGTGTCTGCCTACTGCCAGGACCCTGACAGTCAGCTCAGCCATAAGGTCCCCTGGAGCTGTTGGGTCATCTCACTGCAGTTAGGCCTGTGGTGTGTGTGTGTGTGTGTGTGTGTGTGTGTGTGTGTGTGTTTGTGTGTATTGGGTGATGGGAGGGGTCATCTAGTTCCTGCTCTTTTCTCTGGCTCTGCTCATACCCCCTCCCCCAACACCCTGCCCAATCTCCCTGCTTTGCCTCCCACCTCCACCTGGGATTCTCCCCCTGCCAGACATCTGGATTAGTGAATAAAAGTCCTAGTTAGGCAACCCCTCCAGACCCCAGCCACCTGTGACACATCCAGGAAGTGGTGCTCTGTGAGTGAGCTCTGAGGCATTACAGGGCCATGGCTCCTTGGGACAGGTGTCCCGGAAGCTGGGTGATCTCACATTGCTGGGAGAGTCCTTCTCTCTGGGACCCTTGACCACTGAAGCTCGCTCACTCACCTCCTCACTCAGTGCAGAGGCGCTGGCTGCCCTCCAGGCCTGCCCCCAGGGGCCTGTGCATCACTCACTGGAGAGGCTGGGCCTGGCCCCGAGCCAAGGCTGACTGCCACACCACACGCTCCCTGCGCGTCTCACTCTGCCTTGCTGTCACCTGCATCACACTGACATCCCTTGTCCATTGTCCACACCCCCTGGTGGGCCCTCTGCAGCCTGGAAGCAGGTATGTCTCTGGGGCTCACTGCTGTCTCCCCTGCACCTGGCACAGTGCTGGGCACACTGGAAGGGTTCAGCAAACACTTGTCAAGTTGAAATGGAGACATGGCATGTCAATCAATATTGTGTGAGCTGTTCCTCTTATCTAGGTAGCCGCTCGGGATCCCAGAGAGAGCATCAGCCTGCGGACTCTGGGGACTGGGCTCTGGCCCCTGCTAGGCCTCGTACTGAGCAAGTGACTCTGATCAAAGGTTCTGAATTTTTAGTTTCCCATCTGTAGGACAGGGATCATAAATAGATTGGTTTTCTATTGCTTCACAATGAATTATCACAAATTTAGGAACTTAAGACAACATACATTTGCTGGCCCACAATTCCTAGAGGCCCGAAGTTCAGGCGTGGCTTGGCTGTGAGCTCTGAAGGCTGTGCTGAGGCCTTCGCCAGGGCTGGGTTCTCATCTGGAGGCTCGACTAGGATGGATCCACTTCTAGGCTCCTGTGGGCTGTCGACAGATTTCCTCTCCTTGTTGTTGTAAAACTGAAGTCTCCTTGCTCCTGGCAGCTGCCTGGGGACTGCTCCCAGTCCCTAGGGCTGCCCATAGTCCCTTGCCATGAGGCCTTCTCTATATATCCCCTCAGATTATTGTCTCTGACTTCTTCAAAGTCAGCAAGGGAGAAAGTCTCTAGTACCAGTTTGCTAGTGGGACCAGGTCTTTGCTAACATAATCGTGGCAATGACATCCCCTTACCTTGCCATATTATATTGATGAGAAGCAAGTCAGAGGTCCTGCCCACACTCAAGAAGTCACAGAAAGGTTCGAACATGAGGATGCGGGGACAATGGGAGCCACCTTAGTCTCTTTCTCCTACAAAGCTAATCTCACGATCATGGGTTCTTGAGAGGGTGAAGTGGAAGAATGCACCTACACTGCCTGGCACTCAGAACAGGGAAGTGTCATAAGAGGCAGGTAGAGCAGCTGTCTTCTGAGGGGTCTGCTATGCTGGTCCACAGTTGGTCCCCAGCTCCACCACGCCCTAGTGCTTCCACCAGGTTGCTTCAGTCATTCCTATCGCCTCTCTGGCTCTCAAGGGCAGCGGAATTTGCCTCATGTATTGACTACTGTGCTCAATAGGTATTCTAGTTATTGTAATTGAAAGTTCTTGGAAGGTAAGGCCCACATCTTGCTGATTTTTCTGGCCTCTGGTGCTTGGCTCGTCACACTTAGGATGTTTGGTTTAGGCCTGGATAATCCAAGAGTGCTGAGTCATAGCACCTACCAGAGTGATTTAATTGAGTCCAGAGCTGCACCCCCAGGGACCTGTGGTGGTTGGAGATGAGGAGGGGCAGGCCTGGGTCCAGAGCTGGGTGGAGCAGGAAGAGTCTTGGCAGGTGCTGGTGTCCAGGCCCTGCATGGAGCCCTGCAGCACTTGTCACTAGTTCTGTCCCCCTCCCTCCTGAGCAGGCTCCATGGGTCTGGGTGTTGTGGGGCTTGCCCTTGCTAATCAGAGGGAAGAGAAGGATGATCCTTTCAGAGACATAGACTGTTAGGGTGGGATGGACCTTACACTTAGGATCAACAACTATCTTTAAGACCAAGATGGGAGCTGGGCACATACACCTGTAATTGCTGTACTTGGCAGGCTGAGATAGGAGGATCGCAGGTTTGAGGTCAACTTCAGCAACTTAGCAAGACTTTGTTTCAAAATAAAAAAAATAAAAATGGCTGGGGTATAACTTGGAGGTAGAATGTCCCTGAGTTTAATCCCCAGTGCCAAAAAGAAAAAAAAATAGATCAAGATGGTAGCCATGTTCATTGAGAATCTATATATGCTGCCCACACCAGGCTTTGTAATTTACATATTTTGTTTCTACCATTTTGTTTTCAATATTTGAGGTGTCTAAACTGAAGCCCAGAGAAGAAGAGTAGCTTTCCCTAGTCACACAGCTGCGGGGTGGCAGAGTTAGGACCAGAGCTGAGGCATCCTGAGTCTCTGGTCCAGAATCCTCTCTCTATGACAGCCCTCTACCCGTCTGTGGGCCCACACCTGGCTCTTCACACAAAGTGCTTGATTTCTTCTTTCTAGCCCTTTCTCCTTTCGTGGTGCTCCAGCCTCCTGCTGACCCTGTCTATACCACATCACCCATCCTCAGTCGGTGCAGTGCCAGCCACGACAGACGTCCAGACTGTGAGCACAGACTCTTCCCAGCAGGGACAGAAGTAGTTTGCACATCTGGGCAGCTGTTGCCCAATTCTGATGTGCAGAAAACAAACCAGAGGGATCTTTTTTTTGTCATTTCTGGGCAGGGCTGCAGCCTCGAGAGTTGGAGTCTCCTCTGAGAGACAGAGCGCAGCCTCAGTGGTGGTGGGTAGTGAGGGTCCTGCCTGGGCGGGAGCCTGTCCCAGGAAGGGAGCAGGTCAGAGTGAAGCTCAGCCACCCTCCCCAGTAGACAGTGGAGGAGAGACATCGAGACACAGTAGCCCCATGGGCAGGACCTTAAAGGCCTATAAACATCCGAAGCCTTGTAAATCCCTTGCGTGGGAGGTTTTTGTTACCCCACCTGCTTTCCCTGGAGGAATTAGTGGTAAACCCTTGGAAAGCATGTCTTCAGGGGTGGAAAAAGAGAGCCAGGAGCCTGTGTTCCTTCTGCACCCAGAGGAGGTACAGGGAGGGTGGGCGCAGGTGACCAGGGCTGAGAGACACAGGTCATGTCCCTATAGGGGTGGGAGGCAGCCTGGGCCTGAGCCAGGGCTGTGCTGAGATGGTTAGAGGCAGGGAGTCAACTGCTATGAGGGCTCAGATGGGCTGGCATTACCCAGAAGCCCAGCCTGACTTCCAAGAAATCACTCTAAAAATGCTCAGCAACCCAGGGGAAGAGCATCCTGCCCCCTCCCATCTCCTGTCATAAATGGCAGTCTGTGGGCTCCTCGGGGGTAGAAACGAGGAAAGGAGAAACACACAACAGACACACACATGCCCATCCCTCCCCACCACAGCACACAGGCTGCAGACCCTCAGCCTCAGTGGAAGACGCAGGAGAAGACACTGCAGTCATGAGAAGCACGAGGAGCCCCGCCTACGCGCACCCACCCACCCCAACACACCCACCAGCTGCCGTGCTCCATCACAGGCTGTGCTCGGCAGCACACAACCACACAGCACACTCGTAACCGCACGCAATTGTGCATTCAGGGGCCACGACAAGCGCACAAAGTCATTTGGGACACAGTGAGACTCAACCGCGTGCGACCCCATTCAACCATCTCACCTGCACATGATCAGACACAACCTGGCACACACTTGCACACAGTGATTCTGAATCACACGTGGTCACATACACACTCGCACCACTCTACACAGCCACAGTCACCATTTGACCACTGTCACCCACCCATGGTGACACACGGTCACAGGCAGTTGCACAAAACCATTACAGTCACGTGCGATCGCGGGGGTCTGTGAAGGGTGCCCGAGCGCAGCAGTGGGAGCGGAGGCCGGAGGGCCCTTGTTCTCTGATGGGGGCTGGCGAGGGCCTGGCTGTGACTGGGTCAGGGATAGAAGAGTCCACTCAGGCCACCAGACAGTCCACTTCCTGGTCATCCCTTCAGAGCAGTGGAAACAGAAAAGCTGTCCCCCACCCCCACCCCAGCCATCCAGCGGAGCATTGCTGGGCCCTGAGGCGGCCTCCTGGGCTTCCTCTCCCTCCCCTCTGGCTGTTGACACAAAGCTTGGGCCAGCCAGGGCTGCAGTGAGTCAGCAGGAAAGGGCTCAGGGAATACCAGGGGTGGGTGACCATGGGGCCTACAATCATTGCAGCTTCCGAGGGTGGAGGGACTGTCCACGGGGGTCACCTACCCAGGGGACAGAGGGCTACACTGGGTAGCCATTTCCAAGCCAACCCTGAATGCAAGGCCTCTGCCCTTAGACAACTCCCGGGAAGCAGACTAAGGCTAAGCTGGCTAAACTGGGCCTCCCCTGCCTGTGGTGGGTCTCTGCTCTCATGGGGTCCCCAGCTAGACTCGGTCCTGGGCAGCCCACATACTCCTCCAGCAGCCCTGCCATTCAGCTCTGTGGAGCACCTACCACTCCAGGATGCATAACTGCACCTGCAAAGAGGGAAGTTCACCTGAAAGATGATTCCAGAACAATGTGGACTTACAGGTTCAATGATATGAGGCTGGGGGCAACTGCTTCTGTCTAGCCCCTGGCCTCGGGGTGCTCCCAACTCCTCCAGAACCAGACAGGCAGAGGGTCCATGTGGAACGGGCAGGCCCTCCAGGGAAGGGCTCTAGGAGACATGCCCGCTCAGAAGACAGCCATTCTCATTTATCTCTCAGATCCAGGAGTTACTTTTTTTCAGATCTGAAGAACAAAATTTGAAATGCCACATCTGAAGGAAATCTTTCTAAAACACTGACTTCCTGCCTCCTGCATCTCACCAGATTCCCCACAGCATTCTTCTTACTGTCCAGGGTCATTATCATCAACGTCCTTTATCACTAGAGCAGGATATGGCAATCCTTTCTCAGGCTCAGGATAGGTGCTCAAAAAATACTTGTGGAAGGAACGCAGGCTAATGAGCCACCTTGCTGGGCTCAGAGATGGAAGGCGGGCAGTGGAAGTACACGGGCTCCCCTGGCCTCCTTTCTTCTTTCTTTGCTGCAGAGCTCAGCCTGCCTCCCCTTTTCTGGGTACCGTGCCCATCTTCCCAACCTTGTCTGCAGATTGCATCCCACTCTCGCCTTCACTGGACTTGAAAACAAGCACCAGCTTTCCTTCTAATCCTTCTAACTCCCTGGAAACAAGATGTTAACAAAAATCAGACCATGGGAAAGTTACAGAGGTTCTGGCATCTCACAAAGTTCTTACATCCTAATCAGCTATCCAATTTTAAAGAAAAGGCAGACAAGTCATCCCTGTCTCACATCTATAGTACAATAAAATACATTCCAGATAGATAAGATATTTAAATATTGCTGGAGTCAGGCGTGGTGGCGCATGCTTGTAATCCCAGTACTTGGGAGGCTGAGACAGGAGGATCCGGGTTCGCGGCCAGCCTCAGCTGCTTAGTGAGGCCCTCTGCAACTTAGCGAGACCCTGTTTCAAAATAAAGAATAAAAAAATAGGGCTGGGGGTGTAGCTCAGAGGTAGAATGCCCCTGGGTTCAATCTCCAGTACCACAATAAATAAATAAATAAATATAGCTGGGCGTGGTGGCGCACGCTTGTAATTCCAGTACTTGGGAGGCTGAGATAGGAGGATCGTGGGTTCACAGTCAACCTCAACTACTTAGTGAGGCCCTCTGCAACTTAGTGAGACCCTGTTTCAAAATAAAGAATAAAAAATAGGGCTGGGGGTGTAGCATGGGTGTAGAATGCCCCTGGGTTCAGTCCCCAGTACCGCAAAAATAAGAGAAAGATATTGAAATATAAAATCATGGAAAACATAAAAAGAATCAGGGGTGGCTTTTTTAAAATTTTAGAGTGGAGAAGACCTTTCTTAGCAGAAACCCAGGAACTACAAAACATTTATGAAGTTCTGGATAACAAAAGCTCTAGCTACTGAATCAAAGCACAAAGGACAAGCTGGGAGAAATATTAGCAACAGATAAAACAAAGGGTTTGTATCCCTAAGCTACAAAGAGTTTTTATAAGTCAACAAGAAAAAAAGATAAACAATCTAATAGAAAACTGAACAAAGGCCATGAACAATAACCCACAGAAAAATTATAATTAGCTAACAAGTATGTTCATTTTCCCCATAATTAAAAAATCAGATTGGATCTATCAGGATGGCAGACATTCAAGAGAAGATTTAGTATCAATAAGATGTGGGTTAATAGGTATTTTCAGAGGTTATTTTGGTGGAAGGAGTAATTGATAAAAACATTTTGCAGGACAACTTAGCAATATCTATTAAAGTTTGAAATATGCAAGCCCTTTGACCCAGCTATTCTATTTCTAGGAATTTATTCTAGAATAAGGATATAGACTGTCACATCAGAATGTTCACAGTGCATTTTTAGGGACTCTGTGAATTTTTCCCTCCATACAGTTGTGTTTGGGCTCTACTCTCTTGGGGTTCTAACACATCTGGGACATGGAGTTTATACTATCCAGAAAACCACTTCTTTCTCTCTAACCCATCCACCCTTCCCAGGCTCTTATGAATCCCCAACGCTCCTTTCCCAACAGCCCAATTTTTGTTGGAAAATCCCACCAACTTTGAGAAAGCTATCTGTACCTCAACCCCAAAAGTGAGGATTTGACCTAAACTAAATCTGTCAGGACATTCCATCCTCCAACCACAGCAGTGGGGTCCGGGGTAGGCACATGACCTAAACGGGTCCAATCATGATGCATCTTAGGAATTTTGTTGGAAGTCCTATGTCAGGGATTTTTCTTTTTTTTTTTTTATAGATGGTATGGATAGATACGTGTATTTTAGCTCTTTTTACTGCAAGGGTGAAAATGAATCTGAGAACAAAACTAGTCCACAGAGAAAGACTGAGCCAAGAGAACCTCAGAAAAAAATGGAACTAAAGCAAGATGAAATCGTGAACCTCAAAAAAATGGAACTAAAGCCAGATGATGTCACGAACCTCTGGATCAAACCACTCCTGAATTCCATGCAGCCCTTGGGCTCTTCTCATGCAGGAGGCAATACGTTCTATTATCCACGCTGGTTTGAGAGAGATGTTTGTGTGCCTGCAGTGGAAGCTTCTCCACAAATACAGAGTGCCTCCCCCTTGCAGACAATCTGGTTCCTCTGCTTCAGAGAACAAAGTCCCACTGGTTCTTCTGGGGAGCTAGGGAAGCCCTGTCTTCCTTCACCCAAGACTTGACTGCTTTCGACTGGGGTTGGGATGGTATATATAGAGAAAAATACCTCCCCATCTTTGTGAGCATCCTTTAGCAATGTGAATAAGCCAGATACTAGCTTCTCACTGAATTATCTCACCACATTTGTTTCATCTGAAAAACTAGAGGTTTTTTTTTTTTTTTTTTTTGCGGTACTGGGGATTGAACCCAGGGGTGTTCTACCTCCGCGCTACACCCCCGGCCCTATTTTTTATACTTTATTTTGAAACCGGGTCTCACGAAGTTGCGGAGGGCCTCACTAAGTAGAGAGAGAGAGAGAGAGAGAGAGAGAGAGAGAGAGGGCTGAGGCTGGCCGCGAACCCGGATCCTCCGGTCTCCGCCTCCCAAAGTACTGGGATTACAAGCGTGTGCCACCACGCCCGGCTTCATCTGAAAAACTAGAAACAACCCAGATGCCTATCTGGGTAATGTGGTCCATTCACACGAGGGGAGAGGTGTTCTCTGCAGGAAATGCCTAGGTACTATCATGAAAGGTGCTCCAAAGAAATAATTTATTGAAAACACCAGACTGAAGAACAGAATATATAAGTTGGTTTCTGTTTTTAAAACAAGTCTGTGGTTCTATCTCAACAAAAAAAGATCTAGAAGGAAGGTCACTTTATACGACAAGATTTGTATTTTCTCTGGAGCTATAATTCTGGAGGATTTACAGTTTTCTATTTTTTCCATTTTTATTGAAGTTTTATAGTGTTATTAAAAATATTTTTAAAGAAAAGTTCATAGAGTCCTGGCCTCTGGTCTATAGTTCCGTGCTTCCTTTGGTGGAGGTAACTGCAGGCCTTATGGGAGCCCTCACAGGCAGAGTGTGCAGTCCAGTACCCCAGCTGCTCCAAGAAGCTCAGGCCTGGCTTGTTTGAAGATCCCGGTAAGAGGACTCCAGGATGGGTGGTGCTCAGGGCAGGGCCTGTGCTCAGTCATCCCGACCCTGGTGTAGGAAGCCAGGCAGTAGGCCAGCATGCCCTACTAGTTGGCTTTGTTATAGGAAGACAAAGGCTTGGTTAGCAGGCTGAATAATGACCCCAAAGATATAAGTTCCTAAACCCTTGGTATCTGTGAAAGCTACCTTATATGGAAAAAATGCTATAGCTGATGTGATTACATCTTTTTGTGTGTGTGTGTGTGTGTGTGTGTGTGTGTGTGTGTGTGGTGCTGGGGATCAAACCCAGGGCCTTGTGCATGCTAAGCAAGCACTCTACCACTGAGCTACATGCCCAGCCCCAAGTTAAGGGTCTTGAGATGGGCAGATACTTTTGGATTCTCCCTGTAGGACCTAAATACAATCACAGTTGTCCTTACAAGAGAGAGGCAAAGGAAGATCTGACACAGAAGAGGAGAAGACCATGTGACCATAGAAGCAGAGACTGGAGTGATGCGGCCACAAGCCAAAGAATGCGGGCAGCCATCAGGGGCTGGAGGTAGCAAGGAGCAGATTGTCCCCCTACCCAGCAGACCCTATGATTTTTGGCCCAAGGATGCTGATTTTGGATTTCTGCTCTCCACGACTATGAGAAAATAAATTTCCCTTATTGTGAGCTATCAAATTCATGAGGATTGCCACAGCAGCCACCAGAAGCTTTGGAAAAGTGAGGCATGCCTGCAGTTGATAAGAGTCTTTCCTTGGGGATTACACACTGCTCAGTCTGGACACCCTTGAGAGGGGCTGGGCTTAATGAGCTCTGGCACCTGTGAGGGTGGGGGCTGGAGCCCTAGCTCCCAGGAGGAGGGGTTGCCTAGCAACCACAGAGGCCTCTGGGGCTCCCTGCTGTGCCCTGGTTTCCCGGAACAGCACATGCAAGCTGGGATTGTTAGAGTGTAAGGGCTATTGAAAAAAAAACCCAAGAAACACCCACCCTCTGCTCAAAATAGCTTCCTGGGTTCTAAAGATGGAATCTTCACAGTAGTAAATTTCTCACTCCTGTAATAGTAAAATTTCTCATTCCCTAGTGCTCTGAAGGTTTGTGTCTGGCCCCAGAGAGAACTGCTATTAATGGCAGTTTCCGCCTGATGCAACCCCTTGGTGTGCCACCTGCCCTGGAGGCTGACGGGCCCTTGCACCACAGGCTTCCCCTTCCTCCAGATCTTCCCATGGGTGTAAGATTTTTGCCTGCTCTGATATCTACAGTGTCTCTTGGGTGAGAAAATAATAATAACAATGATAATAAACCAATTACTTCTGTAGTTCTTACAATGTGTCAGACCCTGTTCTGAGGGCTTTGCACATATTAACTCATACACGTCTCATGACTATCCTTTAGGGTAGGTATTACTGGGGTACTACTATTACCCTCATTTTACAAATGGGGAAACTGAGGCACAGAGAGGTTAAGAACTTGCCCAAGGGCACACAGCTGCCAAGTGGATGAGCTGGGCCTTGAACCCAGGCCGAAGGGCTCCAGGGTCTGTGCTTTTACCTCCTGTACTATGTTGGTTGGCTGGAGTGGGATGGGGAGGCTATGGTTGGTCAGTGGCTGAGGTTTTTCTCTGTCCAAAGTGAAATGTCCCAGGCCGGGAGCTGGGCTGAGATTTGGGCCTCGTCGGCAGGCAGACTCTCTGGTTCTCCTGAGGTCCAGGCAGCTGTGGCCTGGAGGGGTCTCCAGCAGCACACACCCTACCATGGTGCATCTGTCTTCTCCTGCCTGGGCCTTTGCTATACCGTGGGGATGATCCTTTGGCTTCCAGGCACAGACCTCAGATGGTGTCCAAGGGACAACAGTGCAAGGTCCTTAGCCTGGGCAGGGGGAAACCCAGCTCCATCCTGCTCACACTTACCAGGCCTGTGGGTGGGTCATAGCCCACAGAGCTGAGGGAGGCTCCTGGGAGCGGAGGGGAGAGGGGAGCCAGGCGGCTGCCCTTCCTCTCCCTTCCCCTGGGAGGAGGGCAGGGGTGGGATAGGAGGAGGAAGAGGGCCCTTCCAGGATCTGGGGTGAAGTAGACGGACACCCCTGCTAGCTTGTGGAGATGAAACCCCTACTGGCTTGTGGAGATGAACGGAGCCCAGAACTGGTGGTAAGGAGACCTGGCTCCCAGTCTTCATTCTCCCAGGTTGGAGTGAGGTCCCCTGTCTGTATCCCAGACATCCACTCTGTAAACCAAGGGATTGGGTGCATTTTGATGTGCAAAAGCGTCTGTAAACTCTTAATCGTTCTGCGAATCTCTTTTGAGAGTCTGCAGTGAAGAATCCTGCCCCTCAGGTCCTGCACCTCCTCTTCTCTTGACAGCTGCTTGCCCTGGATAGCAAAGTAAGGGTGACAAGACACACGTGTCCTGGACTTGTGAAACAAGAAGAGACACTTTGGAAAGCTCCTGCCCCTGAGAGGGCTGCCAGAGAGGTCCCTGGCCCCTGGATTCCTGCAGGGCCTGGGTGCTGAATCTGTCACAGAGAAAAGGAGACTAGGTGACAGGGTCCCAAACTGTAAGTTCTGACCTGGATGACACATGGTTTTGTCCAGCAAGGGATGGGTGCTGCCCCCTTCCCCCGCCCACCCAGGTCTCAGCAGAGCCCAGTGGGGTGCTGTGGGGGAGCTCTGAAATGATCCAGACCCCCCCATACCTCCCCCAGAGATGTGAGCTGGTTCCTCTGAACCCTCTTTCCCCAGAGAGGGTCAGGGCAGCGGAAGGCAGGGTCCACGCGGGCCTGTGGAGGAGGCGGAGGGCTGGATGTACCCTGGCCAGCAGCCCAGGGAGCCTGAGCATGGCATGAGAAGATTGTATCTTCTTGAGTCAAGAGCTCCCTGTGTTGTCCTCGGCCTGTGACCTCCGCCTGGGCACTGTGTTCCCTGCTGCCTGGCTCTACTCTGTCCTTTTAAGCACGCTCAGCAGCCCGGTTCCAGCTGGTTCTGAGTACGGGAGCACAGGCTTTTTATTTTTTGGTGCTAGAGATTGAACCCAGGAACATTCTGCTATACCCTAGCTCTTTTTATTTTTTTATCTTGAAACAGAGTCTCACTAAGTTGTGGAGGTCCTAGCTAAATTGCTGAGGCTGGCCTCCAATCTGTGATCCTCCTGTCTAGTCCTCCCAAGTACTGGGATTACAAGCAACACCATGCCTGGTGAGCTTAGGCTTCTTGATAGCCCTCAGGCAGGATGACAAATGTGCTCCCATATCCCAGCAGACCCTTTTGCTGATGGGACAGCATGACTGCATGCATCCTGGGAAGAGGGGTGAGTCTCAGGTTTACAGAGGTCAGCCAGTTATATGTGGACAAGCTGAGCATAGCTGCTGAGTGTCAAACTCGGACTCACCCTGGGCCCACACTGACTCTCTCTGCACTGAGGACCTTGGGAGCTGGGGATGGAGCTGGGAAACTCTAGATTGAAGAGTAGTTGGAGAAGGATCCCCTCCCTGGCCCTAAGTGATAACAGAACACTTCAGCCCTTGCAGGTAAGACCAGGAGACATGAGGTCGAGCTGTTATGACCTTGGCAGCCCTGTACCACCCCTCAGGCACCAACCTCACCAGCCAGAAGCAGTAGAGCAGGCAGATGAGCTCAGCAGGGCAGGAGACCAGCTTCTGGGGACACAAAGGGGAGTGGGGGGTGGAGGGAGGCAAGAGGTCAAGGGCTAGGAGCCTGGGTGTCCAGGCAGTGGGGCACACTCCCAAAGGGATGAGCCCGTTGGTTGACCAGGGTGCCTTTCTCTTCTCTGTGGCTTTGTAGCTGGCCATCTGGGCCTGGTGGCCTGGGCACGGAGGCTGCGCAGAGCCATGGGGACCCCCTTCCTGTCACCACCCTGTGAGGTGTGTGGGCTCATCCTTGTACAGCCTGGATGGCTGCAGCCTGAAGAGGGGGAGGGCCTGCCCAGGGTCTTCCAGGCTGTGTGGGAGGGCCCCATCACTGAGCTCTTGTCTCTGATGGGCTCTGGGCTAAGTACTTTAGGGACACCATTGTGAGCCCATTTTATAGACAAGGAGACCAGAACTCAGGAGAACTCACCCAGGGCCATTGTCAGGAGAATCAGGCCAGTCTGACTCCAGAGAATCAGTTCTTGGTATAAGTACCCCCACCTTTCCCTTCCTGCCTTCTCTTCCACCCCCTAGACATTGTGGTGGCCTTTCTCCTTCATGACCCTAGGGAATGTTAGTCTGCATCTATCACCCTTAATTCTAGGGTTCCTTTCAGAGCCAAGCTGCAGGCTCTGTCCATGGGCACCAGGGAATTCTCCCTCTGCTTTTGGCCTGGGCCTCCTTTCTGCTCTTGAGAGAGGTGCAGGGGAAGGATGGAAAAAGGATGGGGAAAGTCTTGGGAGTGAGCACAGAGGAGGTCCCAACCCTAGGCTGGAGCCTCCAGAACTTTTTTGCTTAGTGGCCCAGCCCGAGTGGGGATGGGTGAAGAGGGAGGGGTCACTCTGGGTATAGCTTTTTTTTCTTTTTGGTATGGGGAAATGAATCCAGGGGCATTCTACCTCCAAGCTACACCCCCAGCCCTTTTTATTTTGAAACAGGTCTCACTAAGTTGCTGAGGCTGGCCTCAAACCTGTCCTCCTGTCTCAGCCTCCCAGGTCCTAGGAATACAGGAGTGTGTCACTGTGCCTGGTGAGCAGAGCTTTTTCAGGCACTCTCAAATGTTCTGGGTGGACAGAGAAGAGAAAAAGTCGGGGAGAGGCGGCTCCCATCCTAACCATCTGAATTCAGGCTGCAGAGCAAGGCCTTCATGCCAGGGCCACAGGAAGCCATGGAAGACTGTAAGCAGAAGAGGGTCGTGGCCATGCTTACTTTCGGAAAGCCCATCCTGGGGCAAGGGTGGCATGGGGAGGGCAGCTGGGAGGTGCCAGTTGGAGTGCAGCATCCACCACATCGCGGAGGAATTCAGTGATGAGCACCCTGAGCAACTGTGACCAGTGGTGCAACTGGCCTGGGCGCCAGCGGGGGGAGTCACCCTCCCCGTAGCTGGAGCGTGGCCCACTGGCCAGGGAGCATTGAGCAGGCGTGAAGAGGAACACATGTGGCTGGTGAGAGGCTGTCGCCACGCTGATGAGTCAGAGGCCTGAGCCCCATGCCAGCACTGTGGCTTCCTGGGATTGAGACCAGGATTCAGAGAAGAGCAGAGTGAGGGAGCAGGAGGGGCTGCCCTGGGGAGGCTGCGGCCAGGAGCCCCAGGGCAGCCTGGGTTCCTGCATCACTTAGACCCAGATGAGTGGGGTTGGGAGACTCTTCTCTAGTTGAGGCGGATGGCCCAGGTTAACCCTTTCAGGGCCAACCAGGTCATGTCCTGCCTCCTCCCCATCCCATTTCTCTGGTCCTAGTGCCCAGGGGCTCCCCGAGGCAGGACTGGGAGGCAGCAAGCTTGCATTTCTTTCCTCTCTGAGGGGACACATCACTGGCTTCCAGCTGTACCAGCCTGAGAATCCCAGGGCCACTCTTGGTCTTCCTTAACCAGAAGCCAGTGCCCTCCTCCAGCCCTGCCCTGCTCTGCCCTGCCCAGGAGACTCCATCGTGGCTCACTGGCTCCTGGGTGAGATAGAAACAGCCACCCAAGATCATCTGGCCTTCTGCTGAAACCTTGGGCTTTGACAAAGGAATGAAGACCAGGAGAAGGTCAAGCTCCAGACACTGGCAGTGGGGGGGGGGGACAGCAGGCCAGGCCGAGGCTCCTCAGACCACGGCTCTGACACCCAGCAGGTCCACACAGCAGGCTGGAAGCCTTCTTTTGGGGCTCCTAGAGCTGTATTCCAGGGGTCCACATGGGATGGGTGGTTGGATCTGCAGAAGAGAGGAGGGCAGGACTGTCCTTGTCCTTGCCCGGCACAGGGCCCCAAAGGTCAGAGTGTGCGTCACTGGCTCAGGCGTGGCTGCTCCCCTGTCCCATCTGAGGAGGTCTGTGGGACAGCCTCCCTGGGGGCACAGGGGTGGCACGGGGGTGAGGGGCAGGTGCCTCTAGGGAGATTCCATGGGCTGTGGATAAAAGGGCCGAGGCAGGCAGGAATGGTGACTCTGTATGCTGTCCCTTCCTTGAGGAAAGCAGCAAGGAGTGGGTGGAACTTGCTGAGTAATGTCCTCCGGGGGATGGCCAGAATGAGGAGGATGTGTGACCCTCGGCTCGGGGGCCAATGAAGTCACTCTCCTGACTGACCTCAGTCTCTCCCACTTTCAAGATGGCAGGATGCCCTCCTGAGGCAAGCTCCTTCTTAAAGACCAAACTGCTGACTCTTTGCCTGCCTTCCTTCCTTCCTTCCATCCTTCCTTCCTTCCTTTCTTCCTTCCTTCCTTCCTTCCTTCCTTCAACAAACAGCCCCAAAGGAGAAAGAGGAAAGTGCTCTGGGAGTCTAGAGAAAAGAGGAAAGTGCTCTGGGAGTCTAGGGGGTGGGGCACTGATACACAAATGTTTAATTACCACTTAGCAATGTCCCAACATGTGAAGGTCCAGGGACAGAGAAATGTGGGGCACAGAGAGAGGGGTTGGCTCTGCTGGGGGTGACAGGGAGGGCTGCACAGAGGAGGTGGTGCTTCTTCAAGAAAGAGCAGCAACTGGCTGGACAAGGACATTCCAGGCAAAGGGCAGGTGACATCCCAGGGCCAGGGTGACTGAAGGAGCCGGGGGAATGTGGACCTGCAGAATGTGGCACACACTGTGAAATATAGGACTTCATTCTACCCCAGAGCAGCCCAAGTGAGCTGGGGCTGGCACTTAGCAGCCCTACCCTCAGTTTCCTCATCTGTGTAATGGGGTTGCTGTGATGCTGGGTCTCTGTTAACTCTGCAAATTCACATTGCCCAGCTGCACCTCAGCGGCCACCAATGCACAAGTGTTGACCTTTCGAAGCACTGTTTCCTGGAGGGTGAGGCTGCTCTCGCCAATCACGTTGGCTTTCGCACAGAGGGTAATGGGTTTTGACCTTTTCTATATGTGCTATGGGGTCACTTTGTTTGGGACCAGCTGCTGCCCAAGCCTTGGACCCTGTGGGGTGACGTTGGAGGGGAGGGGGATAAAGCCTGGAGGATGGGCAGTGGGCACAGGAGAGTGGGACCGGCATACTCCCAGGGGACAGGGACCTGTGGCAAAGTAGAATCACGGGGCAGCAGGAGAGAGAGTTGGTGACACAATTAGACCTGAGGATGTGGAGAAAAGAATGCAATGGGGAATTAGAGAGCCTGAAAGACCGCTCTCTCACTGCCCCGCCCGCGCCCCAGTCTCAGCATCTTGGGTCTGGGGCTGCCTGGGGTGGGGCGGGAGGGGAGAGGAGGGCTTTTTAGCTGCCAGAGGCCTCTTTTTGGGCCTGCCTGTCTCATACTATATGATCATGCGGCAGATTCTGTTCCCTCAACCCTCAGGGTCACCCTGCCCCTGCCCCTTCCTGGGCATGTCCCCAGTGGTCCGTGACTCAGCGGTTCTCTGCCAGAGGGTGAGGCCCAGCTGGCTCTGAAGCTAAGCTCCGGCCCCCTCAGGGCTGAGGCTGCCCTCAGCACCCCGCCTGGCTCCTGTACGCTCCCCAAGCCCCTCATCTGCTCCAGTGGCCCTCGAGGCCCCTCTGTTGGCAGCCCCGTTGTGCCAGGACAAGGCAGGGCCTCTTGCACTTTGAGTGGGCGCCATGCACATTTGTTGAATGGGATTCTTGACTCGACTTGGGATTTTCCACTGTAGCCAAACAGCTGCTCCTGGCCCTGCCAGGGGCCCGGCCCGTTTCTGAGTCTGCTCTACTTGTATGTACCATTCCTTCTCCTCCCTACCACACTCTGTACGCCCCTTCAGCCTGCTCCTCAGAGTGCCTCCGACTGCCTCCTGAATGTTTCCTTGATCCCCATCACAGTGGCCTCCCTGGTCTGCCTGTGAAGCTCTGGCAGCCGCACCCAGCGCGTGCGGCTTGACCTCTGCCTTCTGTTTATTCGTTGTTTTCCCTTCCCCTGTGCATGTCTTGGTGGCCTGGCTAAGGAAAACAGGCCTCAGTGTTCTCCTGCAGGATCTATCTAGAGTCCTGCAGAAACTCAGGCAGAGAGGTTATGTGACTTGTCAAAGGCCACACAGTGAGTATCAGAGCCAGTTTTCAACTCATGTTCGCCTGGCTCCAGGACCATGCTCTTAATCCCTGTGTCACGGTGTCTACCATCTGATGCTTCAGTAATAGCCACCACAAAGATTTTGGAGGAGTAAATGAGGCCAAATACATAAAGTTCCTTTGTAAACTAGAAATATTTTGCAAACATTAGTTAGTCGTAAAGTATTTTGGAAATAGCCAAATTGTGTCAGTAGATATTTAAAATATTTGCAAACTCATCCTGAATCTATTGTTTCAAAACTATTACTGAGATTATGAAAATTTGCCCTTCCTTTACTCCTTTTCAGATTAATACATTAGAATTGCTTCCTTTGTCATTGTCTTCTTCTTGGAATTGAACCCAGGGGCATTCTACCTTCAAGCTACACCCCCAGCCCTTTTTATTTTTTATTTTGAAACAGGGTCTCACTAAGTTGCTGAAGGTCTCACTAAACTGCTGAGGCTGGCGTCAAACCTGCAATCCTTCTATCTCAGCCTCCCAAGTACTGGGATCACAGGAATGTGCCACCATGCCCAGCTTAGAATTGTCTTGATGGTCATTGCTTGTCACTTATTTCTATAATCAGTATCATCACCACCAGGCCCAGTTAATTCCTATTGTAAGATGTCTCTTACATCGAGCCCCTCCTTTCTGTTTTCTTGAGTATCATCCAAGGCCAGGCCATCTTCACATCTCCCCCAAATTGCTACAATAGCTTACGGGCCTTCGCTCTGTTTCTAGCCACTCTTACTTCACATCCATCCTTTCTTTAGCTGCTCCAAAATTCAACATGGTTTTCACCCTTCTAAAGGACCCCAGAGGGCCTATCTTACAGACAATGAGATAAGGCAGGAAGTAGAAACAAGAAATAGGATTACGGGAAAAAGAACTGGCAAGTCTTTTATTATTCACTGGTGATACAACTGCATACCTAGGAAACCCAAGAGAATTCACTGAGACGCAAATATAACTCATAAGAGTTTTTTAGCTGGCTGCAAAATAGCAACTGACACTTAGGAGACTGTAATCTGGCCAGGCCCTGTCCTGAGTGCTCTCCGTGCACCCCTCGCTCCCCCAGCTCCTGGTCATCTTGTGGGCAAGGAAACCAAGGCATAGGGACGTTCAGTGGCTTGACTGTGACCCCAGCAGTTTGGCTGCTGCATCTGCTTGCTTAGCTACTCTGCTATCAACGGCTGTCCCGTGTGCCAGCGATTCCTTCTTGCAAAACATGTTAGGGAAAGATACAGTCATCGTAGTCATCATAGGTGCTGGCATTCCCCTGTGTGCCTCCCTTTGTCACTTGTGTCTCATAGTAGCCGTGCTGGTGCCCAGAGTCTCAGGAAGCCTCTCACAAAGTAGTCATCAGCTTCTGGTCCTGTCTCTCCCCGTGGAGAGCACATTTGTCCACATCAGCCTGGTTTGCAGAGGGGCAGCTCGCCCTTCAACAGACACAGTTGGAATCTTCTTAAAGTTGCAGTTCCACTCCAAGATAGGGCCTTTGATTTACCCTTTGGGAACTAAAAGCCCATTTGGGGAGTTTTCCAGAATAAAAGGACAGAGTGCCCTAAATGAATATTGCAGCCTCCACTTCTTATCAGAAAGAAATTCCTTGCAGCCCTACCCATGGAGAGCAGCCATGGTGGTCTCCCCATGACTGTGGGATCCACGTAGGTGCTGATGTGCCATCTTGGTTTGCTAGTAGAGTATATGAATTATGGTTTCCCTGACCATTCGGGAATTTCTCCAGGGAAGAGACAGTATCTCCTCCTCCCTCTTGTCAATTCTAGGGCCCAAATACCCCTGAGAAAAGAATAAGCCACTCATCGGATGATTAACTGACCTCTAGTCTATGACCATCTGTCCAGAGGTGAGAGGAAATGACATTTATCCACATATTTTATATGTGCCCAGTGTGTTAAGGACTTCCACAAGTTGGACTGTTTAATCCCCACCATAACCTCATGGAGTAAGTGTTAAACTCACTTTAGATGGGAGGTCCCCTGGGGTTAAGGAACTCTTAGCAGATAGTACGGCTGGGGCTTGAACATAGTCTGTTGGCTCCAAAGCCCACAGGCTTTCCATCATATCATTCTCCTGCCAAAGTAGGACACTGTCATTATGTTACAGTCTTGCCAAAGTTGAATGTGGTATGAACTAAGGTATCTCCTCAAGAATGACAGCAAGGTAGCTGGGTGTGGTGGCACACACCTGTAATCCCAGTACTTGGGAGGCTAAGACAGGAGGATCACAGGTTGGAGGCCAGCCTCAGCAATTTAGCAAGACTCTGACTTGAAATAAAAATTAAAAAGGGCTAGGGGGATAGCCTGAAGGTAGAACCCCTCTGGGTTCAATCCCCAGTACCAAAAAAAAAAAGAAAGAAAAACAATGACAGCAAAATGGGCATGGTGGGATGTTCCCCCATAGGATGAGAAAATCCCTAGGTGAGGAGGTGAGGATTCCAGAGTATGGGGTTGGGGAGAGAAGCAGGACTTCTAAGGACTGGTGGCATCCTCTGGGATGTTGCTGGCAGCACTGTGGGAGTGTGCTGAAACCCCATCAGACTGAGCTGCTACAGACATCCTTTGGGAGGGGTGAGCCCAGCAGGGCTGGCCCTGGCCTGCAGCTCCGAGCTTCTGCTCCAAGCCTGTCTGCAGGATGGGTTGCCAGTGGGGACCTAGACCAGTGGCTTCCCCACCCAGGGCCTTTGGTGCTTCTAAGGACTGAGGCTGAACCACAGCTCCTCTCACCTGGACCAAGGTAAATGGCAGGGATGCTGATGGAGTAAACAGGGAGGAGGGAGTCGGATCCAGTCCCCGAGCCAGGCCTGAGGGTTCTGCCTGTCCTCCAGGAGGAGCAGGAGATGGTAGGGTTTCTGTTGAACCTCGTGTCTCTCATGTCCCAGCTGTTTCTGTGATGCTCTACAATTCCCTATGGCCTTTTCAAGGGTGGAGGTTTAGCTAGAGCAGGATTGGGTAAAAAAAGAGGAAATGGAAGGAGACATATGGTGGAACTGGAGTCCTGGCAGTCATAGAGGGAGGACTCTAAGTAGGCACCATGGCATTTGTAAGTTCTTACCATGCGCCAGGAGTAGTGTTGAAAACTGTATGTATGTATGTTACTTAGGATTGAACCCAGAGGCATTCTACCTCCAAGCTACACACCCAACCTTTTAAATTTTGGGGGGAAACAGGATCTTGCTAAGTTGCCAAGGGTCTCACTAAATTACTGAGGCTGGCCTTGAACCTGCGATCCTCCTATCTCAGCCTCCCAAGTGCTGAGATTACCAATGTGCGCCACCATGCCTGGCTGGTGTTGACCACTTTATATACATCATCTCTCTGAATCCTCACAGTCACTTAGTGTGTAGGTACTCACTACCTCTAATGTATTGCTAGGGAAGCTGAGACTTAAGAGACTTGAACCCAGGTGTGTTTGACTCCCAAGCCAATGGCCTCGTACACTACATCAGAGATGGAGAGTCTGAGGAGAGAGGCCAAGAGAGCCCAGTGACCCCGGGCAGGGCAGGCTGGCACCCAGAGTAGAGACCACAGCAGTCCCGGCTTCCCCGTTCCTCTGGGGCCTCACCCTGCCCCAACTGCACACTTCCCTGTTTGATGGACCTGTCTCATTCAGGTACCCTCCTGCCATGCCCTTTGTCCCAGTAAAATCTTCCTTCTAGAAGGGGTCCGATGGTTCACACTGAGGTAAAAATTATTCAGAAGGTAGCTGAGGCACTGAGGAGAGCTCCGCACGTGGAAGTCCTGGCCCTGGTCCTCCCTGGGCCACTTAGTACATGGAGGAAGTAGCGTGGGAGAAAGAGCCTAGAGCAGTGGCTGACATCCAGTAGCTGCTTCCCCTGGTCTGGATCTTAAATGCCCCCGAAAGGCTTGGTTCCCAGCTGATGGCGCTATTGAGAGGTGGTGCAGCCCTTAGGAGGCGGGGCCTAATAGATGGAGTGAATTCACTGGGGGTGTGTCTTGAAGGGGATAGCGGGACCCCGGCCCCTTCTCCTCTTTCTTTGCTTCCTGGTTACCATGAGGTGAGCAGCTTCCCTCTGCCATGCACCTCCTCCATGATGTTCTGCCTCTCCATAGCAGGGCCAAGTGAGCACGGGCTGAAACCTCTGAAATCATGAGCCAAAAGAAACCTTTCCTCCTTCTAAGTTGATTATCTCAGGCATTTTGTCACAGCAGATGGAACGCTAAGACAGCGCTCACTAAAATTTTCATCTCTAAGACAAAGATCATAGCTGGGCATGGTGGTCCATGCCTGTAATCCCAGTACTTGGGAGGCTGAGACAGGAGGATAACAGGTTTGAGGCCAGCCTCAGCAACTTAGCGAGACCTGGTTTAATAATAAATAAATAAATAAATAGGGCTGGGGATGTAGCTGGGAGCTAGAATGCCCCTGGGTTCAATTCCCAGCATGAAAAATAAATAAGTAAATAAATAAAAACAGAGATCACTACCCTACTTCACAGTCTGTGACAAGCTTGGATGAGTATTTTATATGTGGAAGCTCTTAGGAAACTGTAAAGTTATTTAATTGTAAGGGTATTACTATGATCTCAGGAATGTGTGTATTTTATGAGGGAGCAAATCTTTGAGCCAAGGGTGGAAGAATTGACGGATGGGGGAGTTTTCCTGGGCACAGAAAGTCCCTACCAGTTCTCCAGAAACATACCTAAAATTCTGCCTCCTGTGAGCCAGAAGCCAGATGGACCTGGTAAAAGACCCTCACGAGGACCCCCAAAGTTGGAGCCCTGGGAGCTTCGGAGAGTTTCTCGAGAGCAGGAAGTCCTGCTTTCAGAGGCTGTAACTTAGCCTCAGGTGGCCAGGAGATTATCCCCTCAGACAGGGTCTCCCTGTGATTGACAGAATTCAGGCAGTACTACCACAGCTCTGGAACCGGCGTCCCCAGACCAAGGACAGACAAACAGATGAAGTGCAATGAGAAGGGGCTGCAGTACACGTGGAAGACACAGCCAGGCACCCTACTCCCGGATGGCCCTCCTGGTGCCACTAACTATCTACTTTACAGCTGAAGGCACTCTGTCTCCTAGGGGCGAGCCTGCTTGCCCCGTCACATGGCTCTGAAGAAAGATAGTGGGGATTTAGATCCAGCGCTGTCAGATCTAACAACCAAATTCTATTGCGTGAAATGGCTCTGAAGTGGCATCTGATTTGTTTTTCAATTTTATTTTAAATTGTGGCAAAAACACATAATATGAAATTTGCTGTCTTACAAGTGTACAGTTGATTCATGTTAAGTATATCCATGTTGTTGTATAACAGATCTCTAGAACTTCTTCATCTTGCAAAACAAACTCTATACCCATTGAGTAACAACTCCCCAGTTCTCCCTCCCCTGGCAACCACCATTCAATTTTCTGTTTCTGTGGGTGTGACTTCTTTAGAGCCGGGTGTGGTGGCACATGCCTGTAATCCCAGTACTTGGGAGGCTGAGACAAGAGGATCACAGGTTTGAGGCCAGCAACTTAACAAGACCCTCAGCAACTTAGTGAAACCCTGTTTTATAATAAAAAAAATAAAAGGGCTGGGGGTACAGCTCAGAGATAGAGCACCCCTGGGTTCAATTCCTAGTATCACACATAAAAAAGTTACATTTACTTTAGATACTTTATCTAAATGGAATCATACAGCATTTGTCTCTTTGTTGGCTTCTTTCACTTAGCATAATGTCCTCGAGACTCATCCGTGTTGCAGCATGTGATAGGATTTCATTCTTTCGAAAAGCTGAATAATATTCCATCGTGTGTCTAAATCAACTTCTGTTTATCCATTCTTCCTTTGGTGCACAGTTCCTTGCTTCCACTTCTTGGCTATTGTGGACAGTGCTGCAGTGACCGTAGGTAAGTAGGACCATTCATAGCAAAGACATTTGCATATGTACACACATGCACATAGGGAGACAGACCCACATTCAGGCGTGGTGTGCACATGCACCCCTGCCAAGGGTAGACCCAGGCATACCCTGCCTTTGAGTATACCTCAGAGAAAACTGACCCTTTTAAGAAATCACATTTTTATGAAATAATTTCATATTGTTAAAACCTTTGTCAAATTAACAGAGCATTCAAATAAAATAGAAATATATTTCTTTTCTTTTCTTTTTTCTTTATGATACTGGGGATTGTACCTGGGGCATTTTACCTCTGAGTTACACCTTCTGAGCATTTTTATTTTGAAACAGCGTCTCAATAGGTTGCTGAGAGTCTTGCTATGTTGCCAAGGCTGTCCTTGAACCTGCAATCCTCCTGTCTCAGCCTCCTAAGTACTGGGACTACAGGCATCCACCACCACACCTGAATAGAAATATATTTCTTATATTTTTTAATGTTTTACTGAGTTACTAATGAAATTGGCTTGGGACTTAAGTGCTCTTTTACTACCTTCATGTTTTGGAGCTGCCAATCAGACTTTCTCAGGGTTCAGAGAGTGGTACTGTGATAGTTGGGATATAAAATGTTCCCCAGAGAAGCTCATATGTTGGCAATGAAGCCAGTTTTGGAGGTGGCGCATTGCTGGAGGAGGTGGGCCACTGGAGGCATGGATTTGGGGACTGTATTTGTTCCTGGCCCCCTCCTCTCTCTCCCCTTCCTGGTCACCATGAGGTAAGAGCAGCTTTTGTTCCTCTGCCATGCCCTGCAGCCCTGCCTTGGAGCTGGCCAACCATGAACTGAAACCTTTGAAACCTCTAGAACAGTGAGCCAATAAATCATTCCTCCTCTAAGTTGTGCTTGTCAGGTATTTTGGTTACAGTGATGAAAAAGCTAACTAGGACAGATACTTTGCCACGAGACTGGCTTTTGCCATAGATGTATTTGACAGGACAATATCCCTCTTCAAGGATGGCCTGTTCTACTCTGGGTAAGGATGGATGTCAGTAGAGTTTTAGGCTAGAGATTTACAAGCAGTAAAAAAATATAAATGCTTTTTATATCATAATCCAGAACACATAAATGCATGTATCTAGATGCTATAGTTTGGATCCAGAAAGTCCCCCAAAGGTCCATGTGTTAAGGCTTGTTCCCCAGTGTGACATTATTGGGAGATGGTGGAACTTTTAAGAGGTGGGGCCTAGTGGAAGACAGTCTCTAGTGTCTTTGGGGTGTGTCTTCAAAGGGATTTGGAGAACTCTAGCCCCTTCCTATTCCTCTCCCTTTTGCTTCCCGGACATGAGATGAATGAGTTTGAGCCACCATGTTGCTTCTGCCATGATGTGCTGCCTCAACACTGGCCCCAAAGCAACAGGGCCAACTAATCATGGACCAGAACTTCCAAAACTGTGAGCCAAAATAACCTTTTTTCTCTTCATAACTTGATTACCTCGGGCATTTGTTATAGTCATGGATAGCTGACCAACACACTAGCTAAAGCAGAAGTTCCATGCAATAACACTTAACCTCACTCCATGTGATGCACTCATATTTTCCTATCCAGTGCTATTCAAAGCATAGTCCCTGAACTTCTGACCGCCATCCAGGGAGGACGTAAGTGCAGAAATTAAGCATGAGTGATTAGCACATGGAAAGATGTCGACATCATTTGTCATCAGGAAATGGAAACTCAAACCACAAAGAGATACCATTTCATACCTAGTAGAGGGGTTACAATAAAAAACACAGATAATAACAACTGTTGATGAGGATGTGAAGAAACTGAAACTTTTGTACACTGTTGGTAGAATGTACAGTCACTATGAAAATCAGTCTAGCAGTTCCTCAAAAGGATAGAGTTATCATATGACCCAGCACTTCCACTCTTAGATATATACTTAGGTATATTCCCAAGAGAAATGAAATGTATGTCCACCCAAAAACTTGTACGTGAATGTCCATAGAAGCATTATTCATAAGAGCCCAAAAGGGAAAATATCCCAAATGTCCACCAGCTGATGAACAGATAAACCAAAATGTGGTGTGTCTACACCCTGGAACATTATTCATCAATACAAAGAAATAAAGTACAGTCACATGTTATAACAGTGATGAATTTCAAAAACATCATGCTAAAAAGAAGTTAGTCACAAAAGGCCACATATTATATGATTCCCTTGTATGAGCTATCCGTAATAGATAAATCTATAGGAATAGAAAGTAAATTAGTGGTTGCCTAGAACTGGGGGTGTGGGGGTATGGAGGAAAACGGAGATTAACCACTAATGGGTAGAGAGTTTGTTTTAGAAGTGATGACAATTTTCTAGAATAGATTGTGGTGATGGTTATATGACCCTGTGAATATCCTAAAAAACATGAATTATACACTTTAAATGTGTGAATTGTACAGTATGAGAGATATCTCAATAAAGCTGTTAAAAAACCAAGAGTCAGTGCTTTAGACACTGACACCAATTTGACATTACTGTGATATCTAAGAGCATGATCCTCTTTCTAATAATTCATTTTTATTGTATTGTACAAAAGTATCAGTCCATGACAGACTGGGATTTAAACACGAAAGCAGACCCTCCACCACAGATCATGTGAAAGATTATCTTCAAATATATTTGATTATTGAAAAACATGTAATTTTTTCACCTTTTTCTCATTTAAAAATATATATAGTCTTCATAGGAATGGAACCACCATATTACCCACCTATAGAGATCATAAAGGTTATGTTCAAATATATTTAATTATTGAAAAACATGTAATATTTTTCTCATTAAAAATATATTCTTCATAGGAATGGAACCACCCTATGACCCAGCTACACCACTCCTCGGTATCCTTCAGAAGAATTAAAGTTAGAATACTATAGTGATACATGCATACCTGTGTTTATAACAGCATTATTCACAAGAGCCAAATTATGGAACCAAAACAGGTTCCATAACAGATGAATGAATAAGGAAATGAATAAGAAAAATGTGATATATACAGACAAGGAAATTTTAGTCAGCCATAAAGAAGAAGAAAATTATGTCATTTGTGGGAAAATGGATGGAACTAAAGAACATTATGCTAAGTGAGATCAGCCAGTCTCAGATAGTCAAGTCCTGTGTTTTCTCTCATATGTGGAAGCCAGAGAGAAAATAGGAAACAAAAGGGACTTCGGAGGAGTGAGACCAGTAGCAGAGTGGAAGGGGATTGGGGAAGGGAAGTGGGGAGTGGGGAAAGGAGGCTTGAGGAAGGGAACAGTTCAAATAATGTTATGTCCATATACGAAGGCACCACTACCGACCTCACTAGCACGGATGGGAGGCCGGAGGGGGGAGCGGGGTGGGATGCTGAGGCGAGGTGTGGGGGGCATACCAAGTGATGTGGGCATACATACACGTACCCCTTTGAATCTCACTCACTATGATGTATAATTACAATGTATCAATAAAAGTCTAAGAAATATATATAGTCTTCAGAAACTAAACTGATTTCATTACCCACTAATAGGGTGAGATCTGTATTTTGAAAAATACAGTCAGTCATCCACATCCATGGGTTCCACATCTGTGGATTCAACCAACTGCAAAATCGAAAATATTTGAAAAAAAATTGCAACTGAACACATACAGACTTTTCCCTTGTCATTACTCCATAAACAACACAGTGTAACAACTATGTGTATAACATTTACATTGTATTAGGTATTATAAGTAATCTAGAGATTATTTAAAGTATAGGAGAAGATGTGCATAGGTTATATGCAAATATATGTCATTTCATATAAGGGACTTGAGCATCCTATGGTAGCCATGGGGGGCAAAATTTGGTGACCTTAGAAAACCTTCAGAGGTAAATGAAGTCTTTAGGATAAATTTATTTATTTATTTATTTATTTATTGCGGTACCGGGGATTGAACACAGGGGCATTCTACCTCCGCGCTACGCCCCCGGCCCTATTTTTTATACTTTATTTTGAAACCGGGTCTCACGAAGCTGCAGAGGGCCTCACTAAGGAGAGAGAGAGAGAGAGAGAGACAGGGAGAGAAAGAGCGAGAGAGCTGAGGCTGGTCGCGAACCCGGATCCTCCGGTCTCCGCCTCCCAAAGTACTGGGATTATAAGCGTGCGCCACCACGCCCGGCTTCAGGATAAATTAAGTGCATGATTGGGCTTCTGCCCACCCGTCCTGCCCCATCCTGCTCTATGTATCACACATTCCCACTCAGGCCCTCCACCTGAATCATGCCCAACACCACACCTTCCCAAACATGCCAATCCAGCTCAGATTCCAGAGTCTTTGTAAATGAATTTTACTCTGCCAGAAATGACAACACTTTGGTGCCATGCACCCGGAGCACCATGATATTCTCCAAGTTGCAGCTCAGACATCGTCCGCTCTGGACCTGGACACAGCATGCTGATCACATGATGACCAGCCTGCCTGTCCCAGGAGACCTGTGAACTTCCTGAAGTCAGGGGTGACCTCATCGTTACATCCCGGCACTGACCAGGGGACAGATACATGATCATTATTCAAAGCGGAAATGTGGCATAGTTCTCCCAGATTTTGTGACTACCTAGATACTTCCTGTCTGCCACACTAGACAAACTGCTGGGCAGAGGCCTCCAAATAAAATCCTGCCCACCTTGCACACTTGGTCTGGACTCTCCCCTCTCTCATGTTTCTAGGCCACATTGCCCAGCATGGGGGGTTTCCATGGTGACCCCTGTATGCTAGCTGCTCATGTCTTTCATTCTTTGCATCTTCCATCTTGGTACCAATTGACTTTCTGTTCCACACTGACCACCTGGGGCCACAGTGCATCATTTCCAGGCTTCTTTGATATGGGAAATTCTTACTTTGCACCATTCCTCTTAGGGATAAATTGTTAGTTTCCAATCACTTTGTCAAAAGAGAATCTTCCTCCCCTCCTCCCACTCTGGCCTAATTATTAATGTCCAGCTGGACCCAGGTTACTATCCATTTACAACACATAATATTATGCTATTCTTGTTTCTTCTCTGTCTCTCTTTCTCCCACATGAGCATTTAGCAGTATTAAAATTAAAAAGTCAAATTACCTCTGACTTGAAAAGCAGATGGAATTAAGCCCCATCTGGACAAGGTTTTGCACCAACTAGAGATAACCTACATTTCATTACTATGAGTCACTTTTAAGCCAAATGGGGGCTGAGCTTGTGTTTCTACCACAGTGATGAGGCAGGATAGTGGAACACTAAGAGCAAGGGCACTGGGAGAGGAAAGTATGAATTGAATACTATTAAACATCTATTATTTATCAGCTGTGTGATCTTGGGCAAGTTACTTAACTTCTCTGTGCTTTTTCCTTTTGGTAAAATGATGATAGCATTTATACACATCCCAGAGGGCTGTTGTGAGGACTAAACAAGTTACCCTGAAAAGGACAGTAACATGGTATCTGACTTAAAGTGAATGCTTAACAATTAGGCAAGAAAATAAATTAAAGGGTTATCAATAGGAAAGGAAGAAGTCAAATTATCCCTGCTTATGGGTGATATGACCCTATACTTAGATGATCAAAAACTCCACCAGAAGATTCTAGAGCTAATAAACAAATTCAGCAAAGTAGGATACAAAATCAAGATACAAAAATAGCATTTCCATACACCAAAAATACATCTGCTGAAAAAGAAATCAGGAAAACAATTCCACTCACAATAGCCTCAAAAGAAATCTTGGGAATAAATCTAACCAAGGAAGTAAAAATTATAGAACACTGAAGAAAGGAATTCAATAATACCTTAGAAGATGGAAAGACCTCCCATGTTCTTGGATAAGCAGAATAAATATTGTTAAAATGGCCATACTATCAAAAGCGATCTACAGATTCAATGCAATCCTTATCAAAATACCAATATATTCTTCCTGGAGCTAGAAATAACAGTTCTAAAATTCATATGGAAGAATAAAAGACTCAGAATAGCCAAAGCAATTCTGAGCAATAAGAACCATGCTGGAGGCATCATAGTACCAGATTTCAAATTATATTACAGAGCTATAGTAATAAAAATAGCATGGTACTGGCATAAAAACACATAGGCCAATGGAATAGAATAGAAGACACAGAGACAACCCACACAAATACAGTCAATCTGCTATTTGACAAAGGCGCCAAAAACATACATTGGAGAAAAGACAGCCTTTTAACAAATGGTGCTGGGAAAACTGAATATCCATATGTAGAAGAATGAAACTAGACCCCTATCTCTCAACTTGCATAAAAGTCAATTGAAAATGAATCGAAGACCTAGGAATTAGACCAGAAAATTTCCAGCTGCTAAAAGAAAACATAGGGTAGCTGGGTGTGGCAGCACATGCCTTTAATTCCTGTACTTGGGAGGCTAAGACAGAGGATCACAAGTTAATGAGACCCTAAATAAAAAAATAAAATAGGGCTGGTAGTGCAGCTCAGAGGTAGAATGCCCTAGGTTCAATCTCCAGTAACACACACACACACACACACACACACACACACACACACACACCAAACAAACAAAAACAAAAAAAATAGGGTCAACACTCCAACATACAGGCACAGGCAAGGCCTTCCTCATTAGGACTCCTAAAGCTCAGGAAATAATACCAAGAACAAATAAATGAAGGGCATCAGATTGAAAAGCTTCTGCACAGCAAAGAAGTGTGAGCCTACAGAATGAGAGAAAATCTTTGCCAGCTACTCTTCTAAAAGAGGATTAATATCCAGAGCATATAAATAACTCAAGAAACTTACTGCCAAGAAAACAAATAACCCAATCAATAAATGGGAATTGAACTAAACAAACTCTTCTCAAAAGAAGAAATATGAATGGCCAATAAATATATAAAAAATGTTCAACATCATTAGCAACCAGGGAAATGTGAATCAAAACTACACTGACATTTTATCTCACTGCAGGTAGAATGGGAATCATCAAGAATAAACATAATAATTAATGCTGGAGAGGACGTGGGGTAAAGGAACATTTATACGTTCTTGGTCGGAGTTTAAGTTATTAAACTCTGACCACTATGGAGGTTCCTCAAAAGACTAGGAATGGAACCACCACATGACCCAGTTATACCACTCCTCAGTATCTTTCCAAAAGAATTAATGTCAGCATACTCTAGCAAGACACGCATACCCATGTTCATAACAGTGCAATTCACAATAGCCAAGTTATGGAACTAGTGTCGGTGTCTGTCAACAGATGAATGGATAAAGAAAATGTAGTATATTTACACAATGGAGTTTTATTCAGCCATAAAGAAGAACAAAATTATGTCATTTGCAGGAAGATGGGCGCAACTTGAGAGCATCATGTTAAGCAGAATAAGCCAGACTCAGAAAGTCAAGGGTGGTATGTTTTCTCTCATGTGTGGAAGCTGGAGAGAAAAAAGGAAAAAAAAGGGGGGGGTTTCATGAAAATAGAAGGGAGACAAGTAGAGTAGGGGAAGGGGACCAGTGGGAATAAGGGAGGTCCTGGGGAATGAAACTGACCAGATTATGTGTATGTATGAGTATGTCACAATGAATTCCATTATTGAGTATAATTATAATGCACCCATAAAATTTTTTTAAGTGAATGTTCAAGAAATTTTGAATGTTACTTAAGCTGTTTTGAGAACCTGCTCTGCATGTACTCACTAAAAGCTAAAGATCCCAGGAAAAAGGATTAGGAATTGGTCCCTCATGCCAAGCTGGGGCCGAGCCTTGCCTTTTGGTAGACACTAGATACCTCCTTTGAGCTTTACAATCACCCTATGATGTATATTCTTTCACCTCACTTCATAGCAAAGTTAAGCTAAAAAATATTAGGCAAGAGCCGGGCGTGGTGGCGCACGCTTGTAATCCCAGTACTTTGGGAGGCGGAGACCGGAGGATCCAGGTTCGCGGCCAGCCTCAGCTCTCTCTCTCTCTCTCTCTCTCTACCTAGTGAGGCCCTCCGCAACTTCGTGAGACCCGGTTTCAAAATAAAGTATAAAAAAATAGGGCCGGGGGTGTAGCGCGGAGGTAGAACGCCCCTGGGTTCAATCCCCGGTACCGCAAAAATATATATGTATATATATATTAGGCAAAAATATTATATAGAAATACATAATATATATATCAAACAATGCCACTGTCCAAAGTAGAACAAAACAACCAATGACTTAGGGTTCTGTCAACAATTTGATGTAGCTCAGTGGTAGAGTGTTTGTCTAGCATGTGTGAGGTCCTGGGTTTGATCCCCAGCAATGCAAAAAAAAAAAAAAAGGAATAGAAATTATTCAGTTGGGTGAGTTTAAAATAGAAATCTAAGCTTCTTTACCTAAAGTTTTGAGTTCCACCCAGTGACACTTTATTGTTTTGATACCTCCCTCCTACTCCCACTCCTACTAAACCACAAGCACCTGGAGAGGAAGGGTGAGGACTGTTTCCATTATTCCGCCTCTAGTACCCAACACAGAGCCTCTTACAGAGCAGGCGCTAAATGACTAAATGCTTGATGATAGAGAAGGTCTGAAGGGCTGGGTGGAGAGACAGATGATGGATGGACAGAAGGCAAGACGGACACCCAGATGTGTGGCTCTGTGGCCAGATAGATGGACAGGACCACCGTAATGACAGTGCCACATTATTTAAAGTTGTTAGCTACTTACTCTTAGGGATTTGGGGGAACTAAGCATTTGCTGGACTAACGGAATTCTCAATTATTGATTGACTTTGAAAATAGAAATGAAACTAAGATCATTAATACTTTAACTGCTCTTTCTTCCTGCCACTTAGCTGGCTTTGTTTTTTTGGTGATGATATAGATTTTAGACAAGATAGGATTAACATCCCTTTGAAGGGTCCTGGCCAAGCCTTTGGCTACAGGTACTTCCCAGACCCAAGTCACGTCAGGGATTGGATTTGGCTTCTTTCCAGTAACCCCTCCCCCATGGCTCAATGCTCCCTAAGAAATATCACCGTGCTTCTGCTCCCAGACCAAAAGAACTTCCAGACCGAACTCCCAGACAGAGAACTTCCAGACCAAACAATTCCTGCCCCTCCAGATACCTTCCCTCTCATGACAGATCAGAGAACTTTTAGGAGTGGACGAACTAGACAGGCTGCACTCAGGTTGGGCTGTAGAGTATGCTCAAGTTACCTATTAATAGACTTTGGCAGCAAACCTGTTGGAGAGAGGTGTCCTCTGTCCCCCCTGCTGCTGTCGTGTCTCCATTGGTCTCCATTGGTTCACATCTCTGGGCACGCTGCTCTCTACCCTGAGCCCAACATCCCTAAATCATACAGCCCTGGCCAGCTGCCCCATCCCTGACCTGCCTCTACTTGGTTTCTTGTTCCTGGATCCATCTGTCTGCCACAATCCAGCTCAGTATAGCACAAGACCCAGGGCCTGGCCAGTCAGTCTAACTGATGTCTGTATAGTACCGAGCTGAACTTCCTAGTGGAATTCTACCTGCTGCCTCTATTTCCATCCACTGGGGAAACACAGAATAAGTCTGCTCCAGCTTCTGCATGAGGGTCCTCCACTGTTGAAGGCATTTCTAAGACAACAAATGTGACTTCTCCTTAGAGAGAAGTAATCAACCTGTAATCCCAGTACTTGGGAGGCTGAGACAGGAGGATCGCAATTGTGAGGCCAGCCTTAGCAACTTAGCAAGACCCTGTTTTAAAATAAAAGATAAAAATGGCTGGGAGTGTAGTTCTGTGGTAGAATGTCCCTGGGTTTGATCCCCAGAAACAAAAGTACAATAAAACCAAACAAAACAGAGAGAGACAGAGAGAGAGAGAGAGAGAGAGAGAGGAGAGGGAAGAGGGGAGAGGGGAGAGAGAGGGAGAGGGGAGAGAGGAGAAAGGGGGGAGAGAGGGGAGAGAGATTTCAGCAATGTCTCACTGGGCCACTTGCTCTCCAGACCCTCACTGTACGGGACACACTCTGGCTTGTCATATTTACTCTTGATAAGTTTTTCAGGAGACTGATGAACTGTCCCAGATTGGAGGAGCCTAAGAAGGTGTGATGACTCAATGGTATGTGGAAGCCTGCCTTGGATTCTGGACTGGAAAAGGGAAATTATGAGACAATTGAGTTAATGTGAACTGGATCTGTAACTTAGTTAATAGTATTAGTGACAATTTCCTGGTTTTGATTGCTGCACTATGATTCTGTAAGGTGTTAACATTTGGAAAAGCTCAGTGAAGGGTGTCCAGGAGCTATTTTTCCTTTTTTTTTTTTAGATCTGATATTATTTAAAAGTGAAAAGTTTTTAAAAAGTAGCCTTTCAATGGTTGAGATGGATTTACAAGGTGTCAGGTAAGCTAAGCTGGGACTACAGTTCCCAGAACTCCCTTCTCTGTATAGTTTGGAGTTGGCGGGACCATAAGGGACAAGGGTGTGAGATTGGAAGGTGGAGGAGGAGTGTGGGGCAGGCAGGGAACCACACTGCCGCTGCTCTAGCACGCTGATCACTTTTCTGCTGGCCCACCTTGTTGGTACAAGGCAGTGGCCATGACTGTAGCCCTGCCTGACCTTCCACTTCTCTGACTCCTCTGCCTGGTGCATACTTACCACATTCCGAAAGGAAGGGAGCTATTTGGAAGGAGCAGTCTGGAATCTTCAGGTTGTTCCATCCATATTTGATGAACGCTAAGTGTTTTCCTGGAAACTACTTTCCTCTGCTCTCTACACACTCAACTGTACTGCTTCTGTGTAGAAAGTTAGTCATTAACATCTGGTTTTCCCAGTAAAGACTTTGGTGACCTATATTTGTCATGAGTGAGCTATGCCATTAACATAGACCAGACACATTTGTGTCTTTCTACAGAATCAGAATTTTTTTCTTTTGGTACTAGGGATTGAACCCAGGGGCATTCTACCTCCGAGCTACACCCCTAGCCCTTTTTATTTTTTATTTTGAAACAGGGTCTCACCAAGTTGCTGAGGGTCTTGTTAAGTTACTGAAGCTGGACTCAAACCCACAATCCTCTTGTCTCAGCTCCCAAGTAGGGATTACAGGCATGAGCCACCAGGCTTGGCCGGAATTTACTGAATAACAATAAATTCACAAGCTACATCACATTCATTCACTGAATGTTCATGGTTTATTCAGTATCGAGACCTGTGGCAATCACAGGTCCTTTTATTTCATTCCAATCTTAATCACTAATATTATACCATTCAAGTCATATATCACAATTTATGCACTGATACACAGGTTACAGAATGGCTAAGAAAGGGCTAACAGTGGCCACAGGGTTTAGAGGCAGAACTGAAAGCAAAGGTGGAGAGCTGATACCGATGCAAGAGTCCCTGCAAGTGGGCAGGTAAGGTACCCTGCAGTGGGGCTTGTTGGAGGTTGGAACATGTTCAAATCTCAGAGCCATTCCCATGTGCAGAGCTGGTCAAGCAAGCTGAGGGTCCTGGGGACAGGCCATTTCCAAGTGGGCTGTGTCAAGCAGGGAGATCTAGCTGAGCTGGCCCTTGGGACAGAGTTGGGAGTCCGTCACCTGTTAACCTTGTGAAGTGTTCAGCAGGTGGCCTGGTAAAACACCAGGCCGGTGTGTGCTGCTGGACACTGCCTTAGGCGCCCTTCCTCTTCATGTGTTTTAGGCGAGGGGGTTGCATCATTCGGAGGTCCAGTAGGTTTGATAAACTCATAGGTCTGGTTTCTCTGGGTTTGATACATGCATCCATCCAGGTGCCTCTGATTTGATTCAATAAGTTCACAGGTGGTCATTTTTTATTAACACGATTAACTTATTTATCAGTCTATGCCTGTGATTGCGCCACACAGCTGGAGGCTATTCTTTTCAATAAGTTCTGCATGTTCAACATCTGGTGGTTATCTATTTGCCATGTCACCAAGTTATTCTGCCTTAGACTTGCACCCAAAATGGAGTAGCTCATGGCAAACTGCCACTTTACAAAATGGAGTAACTCAGGTCAGGGTACTGCTGTTTTATATGATGCAGGTTGACTCAGAAAGATACTCATGGAGCACAGCCTGCTTTCCACAATATTGAAATCATTTTAATCTATACTAAGAAACTTGATAAATGAATTGTTATTAGTACATCTGAATCAATGCAGTCTAAAATTTGATTACCTTTTCAAGTTACCAAGTACTATTTCTGTCTTTGCCGTCTCCTTTCAAGCCAAACTCAACTGTGAATCTCCCAACATTTTTCCACTCAGTAGCTCTCAATCCAGGCCCTCCAGTTCATTATTGCAATTGGTTTTTTCGAACCTAAAAGTTTGACTTTATGTTTCTCCCAACAAATTTCATCTTGGGGATTAGGCTTCCAGCTGTCCTGATTAATTTGAATGTGGGAGCTGTTATCTATCATATTAGCTATCCTTGCCAACTTGGTCTTATGTGTTTCATAAGAATTTTTATTCAAGTCACCACGAAGGATGGAAGCACACACTCTCTCTATGGGACAGCATAAATCAGTCAATCCAGTTGGGTGTGAAGCAGGCTCAGAACCCTCATACCTGTAGTGTCATCTAATCCACATTTCTCTAGCTTAGCCACAAAAATATTCTAAGTTGTTGTCAGCTTAGCATTTTCTTGATTCATCAGATCACATAAGACATCTGTTTAATAATCTGCAACTAGTGTGATTTGCCTTCCTAGTTTAGGATTCATATAAGATTCATGAAATTTCTTATTTTCCAGATGAATCTCTTAAATCCCCACATGACCAAATCAGTTTCTCTGGCTGCTGTAACAAAATATCACACAGTCAGTGACTTAAAACAATGAAAAGTTATTCTCCCACTGTTTCAGAGGCCAAAAGTCTGCAATGGAGGTGTAGGGGGACCTGGTTCCGTCTGGAGGAAGAATCTGTCCCATGCCTCTGCCTAGTTTCTGGGGTTGCTGGCAGTGCTTGGTGTTGAGGGTCTAACTTGCTGTGGATCTCATTAAATTGCTGAGATTGGTCTTGAACCTGCAATCCTTCTGTCTCAGCCTCCCAAGTACTGGGATTACAGGCATGCACCACCAGGCCCAGCTATGTCTCCTCTTCTTATGAAAATACCCGGCCCCAGCCTAATCCTACAGGGTCTTTTGATGAGCGAGCTATGCCATTAACATAGACCAAATATGTTTGTGTCTTTCTACAATGTCAGAATTTATCAAATAGCAATAAATTCATGAGCTACACCACTTCCATTGGTTGCTCTTCACCATGTACTTATGGGTCACCTGGAAGCCATAGACTCAGCAATTACAAGTTCTTTTATTCCAATCTTAATTTTTCATATCTATAACACTTAACTCACAATCATACTTCTCACATATATATGTGATACAGAAAGGCTAAGAAAGGGTTAAGGTGACTGCAGGGATTTAGGAGGATTTGTCAAGAGTAAAGGTACAAATGCATGCAAAGAGTCACTGCAGATAGAGAAGAGTTTTAGGGCACCGGTTCTGCAGAGCTGCCAGGGCAGGCTGAAGGTTCACGTCGAGCAGTTTCAAGTGTCAGCTCTGGGAGTCAGCTGGGCCTTGCGTTGTGGTGATGGGCAGGAGAAAATGCACTGAGACCAGGGACAGAGAATCGGGGGTTTATCTCTGTGGTGATTTTCCTAGGTAAAGCTTGTGATGAGTAACCAGATGACAGGGTCACAATACTGCTGTGTCCAGTCTTGGGGTGCTTCTCCTTTTAGGGGTTTCAGATGAGGGGGTTCTGTCTAGTAAGGTTGACAAGCTCCAGTTTCTCCCGTTCCTGATATGATTTGGATGTCCACATGTTCATGTCCTTCTGATTTAATCCAGTAAGTTCACAGGTGGTCATTATTCATTAGCACAATAAATTTGTCAGTTTGTGCCTATGGTTGTGCTGGGCAGATGGTGGTCATTCACTTGTACCAACAAGCTGTAGAGTCGTTCAAAATGGAGTAACTCCTGGCAAACTGCTGCTTTACAAAACGGAGAAACTCAGAGCTAGGGGCAGCCTGCTGTCCACAGACCTCATACTAACTAGTCACTTTTGCAAAGACCCTATTTCCAAATAGATAAGGTCCCATTCTGAGGTTCCAGGAGGATGTGAGTTTTGGGAAAAGATTATTCAGCCCAGGGCACTGATGAATAATGCCCCTGCTTCCTGCTGTCCATGATGGCTGTTCAGTCTATGCAGTGCTTGGTCAGGGGAGCCTGGGCTCGCTCACTCTGTTGCCACCACCTGTGTCACTGTTGAAACCAGGAGGCCTCACCCAGTCCTGCTGTACTCTCCACAGGCAGAGGTGAGTCTTCCCCAAGGTCATGCTGGGACAAGGAAGCCACACTCTTGGGCTCCTACACCTGGGGCAGCCAGGCTGGGAGAGTGCTTCAGCCTCAGCCACATGGTACAGGAGGACAATCAAATCACCATTTCACACCTCCTCTTCCCACTTGGTTGGTTTCTCCCTTATCAGGGGGGCTCTTGGTCAATTCAGGTGGAACCAATCCACAGACTCAGGTGTGGCCATGTCAGCCCGTCAGAGATCTCATAATCTTTACCCTCCAATGGGAAGGGATTCATTCTGATCCCTTTTCTCCCAGGTGGACCCTTGTCCCCTGTATACATTTGCCCAATTGCTTCCAGAACCAGCTCTTCATACCAAGAAATATGCAGGGGAACAGCCTTTGCCAAGTTACACATTAGGTTGCATCCTATTCTCAAGGTACTGGGTGCCTGGTTGCCACGTTTCCATCACTGAAGGAGACCCTTCACGCAATTATTCTCGGAACAAAGACTTCCTTCAAGGAGATTGTCTCCATGTTGCTAGCTGGCAACTTTTAAATGGAAGTTTATTAAGGCAGAAAAATGTTAAAAATTCCACTTTCTAGGCACTCCATTACAAATCGAGTCCAGATTTGTACATGAATTAATTTCAACTTTGGAAGTCAGAGGTCACTAAATTTACCCCATTTGCACATTCTTTTAGAAAACCGACAAACATTTCACACTTCCCTGGCTGTTGGCTCCTTGCCCAAATTTTTCAGAAATCACCGGACAGTGGCTCTGCAATCACATCCCAAGTCCTGATGAGATTCGTCTGAAATCCGAGAGCTCGGTGGCTGGCCAGATCACCAAAGCTGGCTCCTCACTGATCTGGAGCTTGACGTCCTCCTTCTGGAATTTGCCTTTATGCCTTCTGGTTTGAAAATGACTCTTCTTGAAGGAGACCAAAATGATGCATTAGAAATGTTGCCTCCTCCACCCAGTGTGGGGCCTGGCTCTTCCTTGTTAATTTTCTTGCTCCAAATAATTTTCTAAAACAGTGTTTCTGTGGTTCCTGCCATTTGTTTAAGCCTCAGCTCAGTTTCACATTAGTATTCCTAACACCAGTTGCACGGGTTGGGTTTGTACTGCTTTTGGCATTTGTTTTTGGCCCTCTGCCCCCTCCCACTGTTGTACATGCTCTTTGAAATTCTAAACTCACCCCGAATTCGAGGTGGTTTCTCTAGATGGCCTCTCTTCCCCTGGCCCGCCTTCCTTCTCAGGGAGGTTATTAGTTAGTCTTTGTTCCAGAATATTTGTGCAGTACCAACTATATATGACACTAGGCACTACTGGTAGACCAGGGAATAAACCAGGTGTGGTGCCCACTCTTACAAACTCAAGGGAAATACACATTATCCCAGTAACTACACAAATGAATATAAAATTATATCTATAATAACTATGAAGGAGAAGTGTGTAGTGCTATAAGAGTTTATACGAGCCCTCTTTCGCCGGGCGTGGTGGCGCACGCTTGTAATCCCAGTACTTTGGAGGCGGAGACCGGAGGATCCGGGTTCGCAGCTAGCCTCAGGGTGCTCTCTCTCTCTCTCTCTCTCTCTCTCTCTCTTTCTCTCTCGCTCCCCCTGTCTCCCTCTGTCTCTCTACCTAATGAGGCCCTCCACAACTTCGTTAGACCTGGTTTCAAAATAAAGCATAAAAAAAATAGGGCCAGGGGTGTAGCGCGGAGGTAGAACGTCCCTGGGTTCAATCTCCAGTACCGCAAAAAAAAAAAGAGGCCTCTCTCTCTCTCTCTCTCTCTCTCTCTCTTGCTCGCTCAGTCGCTTGCATGCGCACACGTTTTCTTTCTTAAATCTAAGTTACAGATACAAGGAAAGATCACTGAGATATAAAAAATCAGTAGGAAGAGTCAGGTGTGGTGGCTTACACCGGTAATCCCAATACCTGGGAGGCTGAAACAAGAGGATCACAAAGCTGGGTGTGGTGGCGCACGCTTGTAATCCCAGTACTTGGGAGGCGGACACCGGAGGATCCAGGTTCGCAGTCAGCCTCAGCTACTTAGTGAGGCCCTCTGCAACTTCGTGAGACCAGGTTTCAAAATAAAGTATAAAAAGTAGGGCCGGGGGAGTAGCTCGGAGGTAGAATAAACCTGGGTTCAATCCCCGGTATCGCAAAAAAAAAAAAAAAGAGGATCACAGGTTCAAGGCCAGCCTCAGCAACTTAGCAAGACTCAGTTTCAAAATAAAAAATAAAGGGCTGGTGATGTAGCTCTGAAGTAGAATGCCCCTGGGTTCAGTCCCCTGAACAACAACAACACAAAGATGAGTATGAAGGATTTACTAGGAAACAACTAAATTAAAAAATGGGCAAAAGATCTGAACAGACCCCTCACCAAAGAAGACACACAGATGGCAAATATGAGCATGAGAAAGTACTCAGTGTCAGAGGCCTTAGGAAACTGTGAATTAAAATAGCACTTCTAGCCGGGCGTGGTGGCACACACTTGTAATCCCAGTACTTTGGGAGGCGGAGACCGGAGGATCCGGGTTCGCGGCCAGTCTCAGCTCTCTCGTTCTCTCTGTCTCTCTGTCTCTCTGTCTCTCTGTCTCTCTCTCTTTCTCTCTCCTTAGTGAGGCCCTCCGCAACTTCGTGAGACCCGATTTCAAAATAAAAGTATAAAAAATAGGGCCGGGGGCGTAGCGCGGAGGTAGAACACCCCTGCGTTCAATCCCCAGTACCGCAAAAAAAAAAAAAAATAGCACTTCTAGGGTCAGGGATGTAGCTCAGTGGTAGAGCAGTTGCCTAACATGTGAAAGGTCCTGAGTTGATCCCCAGCACCACACACAGACACACACACACACACACACACACACACACACACGATATACCTTTATTAGAAGGATAAAATCCCCAACAATGACAACACCAAATGCTCGCGAGGATATGGAGTAGTTGGAACTCTGATTTATGACTGATAAGAATGCAAAATAGTAGAGCCACTTTGGAAGATAGCTTGGTGGTTTCTTACAAAACTGAACATACTCTTGTCATATGACCCAGTAATAATTCTCCTTGGTATTTACACAAATGAGGTGAAAACTTATTTTTTATTTTGAAACAGGATCTCACTAAGTTACCACATGCTAGCCTCACATCTGCGATCCTCTTGTCTCAGCCTCCCAAGTACTGGAATTATACATGTGTGCCACTTCATCTAGTTTAATTGTGTGTGTGTGTGTGTGTGTGTGTGTTTTAAGAGGAAATGGAGGATAGAAGGAGCCTTCCAGGAAGAGACTAGCACATGCAAAGGCCCTGTGGTTTGGAAAGCTTGATGATCATGCAGGATTAAGACCACTGTGTATAGATTTAAAAAAGTAAAATGGAGCCAGGCGTGGTGGCACACGATTGTAATCCCAGTACTTGGGAGGCAGAGACCAGAGGATCTGTGTTTGCGGCCAGCCTCAGCTACTTAGTGAGGCCCTCCGCAACTTCGTGAGACCCAGTTTCAAAAATAAAAGGATAAAAAATAGGGCCGGAGGTAGAACGCCCCTGGGTTCAATCCCCAGTACCACACACACAAAAAAAGTAAAATGGTTCTGGATGGACTGGAGAGACAGGTGTGGCCCAGACTCTGCAGGGTCTGGTGAGCTGTTAAAGCTGTTTTTCTTTGTTCTGAAAGAGCTGGAAGCCACTGACTGGTGTTAGGGATGTGCCAGTAGTATAGAGATGGTAAGAACACAATCAGATTTGCATTGATATGGGGAGGCCAGCTGGGAAGCAACACATGTCCCAGGTGAAAAATGAGGGTGGTCTGAATGAGAGGGGTGATGTGGGAGTGGGGAGAAGGAGTGAGACAAACTTAGGATTGAAATTGGACAGAACTTGGAGGAGGACGAAACATAGGAAAGGAGAAAGAGAGAGGGGCCACGCCTGTGTCATTGGTTGATTTATGATTGTATAACGAGAATTTCATTTCTTGGAGATTTCTCTCCTCTTTAGCAATATTCTCCTTTCAAATGTTTGACTCATGCAAGTTTCCCAACTCGTTGAAATCTGCTTTCTTTGGATGCAGGTCCCTTCTGCACCACAGAGGGCTCCATGATGAAGGGGTTACTTTCTCCGACAGTCTAATCACTTCTGCATCATAAACCAGTATTGCACATACTTTTGAATTCAAGTTGAATTCATAAAGAAAATTAAACATTCTTGTGTCATCTGTAGGACAAGCGGTTGTTGTACTTAAAGATACAGTCATCCCTCAGTATCCTTGGCAGTTGGTTATAGGACCCCCCACCTCTATACCCAAAATCTGTGGATGCCCAAGTGCCTTATATAAACTGGCATAGAGCCAGGCGGGGTGGCACACCCTTGTAATCCCAATATTTGCGAGGCTGAGACGGGAGAATCCAGGTTCGCGGCCAGCCCCAGCTACTTAGTGAGGCCCTCTGCAACTTAGTGAGACCCTGTTTCAAAATAAAGAATAAAAAAATAGGGCTGGGGGTATAGCCCAGAGGTAGAATGCTCCTGGGTTCAATCCCCAGTACTGCAAATAAATAAATAAATAAATAAATAAATAAATAAATAAAATGGCATAGAATTTGCATATAACCTCCCCACAGCCTCTTGTATACTTTAAATCATTTCTAGATTACTTATAGCAACTAATACAATGTAAATGCTATGTGAGTAGCTGTTATCCTGCATTGTTTAGGGACTGATGACAAGAAAAATAGGCCTGTACATGTTCAGTACAGACACTTTTTTCTTCAAAGATTTTTGATTTGAGGTTGGGAATCCACAGTGGCCAACTGTGGGTGTTGCCCTGTCCCAGGCACTGTTCCAAGTGCACAGTAAGCTCGCTGAGTCCTCCCAAGGACCCAATGGAATAGTACAATTATCATCATCCTCATTGTGCAGATGGGGAAGCTGAGACACAAAGAGGTTAAATGATTTGTTTGTCTTCACACAGCCAGATTTTGAACTCTGGCTCTAAAGTCCAGAGTCTCAGCCATTACTCTGATCACTTTCCAAACATGGTCTTCCTGCAGGATTTTTCAAACTGGTCCTGGAGAGAGAAATCCTTTTGCCTCTTGGGGCTCACAAGTGGAAGGTGGAAATCTGCAGGTGCATAATTCCATGGGGAAAAACAGAGGAAAAGAGCAAAGCTGACCTGCAGGGTCATCGAAAATGAGAGATGGGAAGGACAGAGAAACAAAAAGAGACAGAAAGAAAGAGATCTAAACTGACTGCAGGAAGCCTCAATGGCCAAAACATGAAATCCAGTCATTGTCAGCATCTCTCAAGGACAGTGACATTTTCCTGACGGCCAGGAGGCATGAGAAGACAAAAGATGAATGCTGACTCCTGCCATTTGGAGCTTAAAGCCAGGTAGCTGGAAGAACTTGGTGAAGATCAAGACAGGTGTGGGCCTTGACCAGACATGGTCTGGTGCTGTGGTTCTGAACCAAAAGTGCCTTTCAGGACTCAGGAAGAGGCTCTAACATCCCTGACACCAGACTTAAAAGATCTCTTGGGGCCAGGCGTGGTGGCGCACGATTGTAATCCCAGTACTTTGGGAGGCGGAGACCGGAGGATCCGGGTTCGCGGCCAGCCTCAGCTCTCTTGCTCTCTCTCTCCCTGTCTCTCTCTCTCTCTCTCTCTCTCTCTCTCTCTCTCTCTCCGTCCCTCCCTCCCTCCTTAGAGAGGCCCTCCGCAACTTCGTGAGACCCGGTTTCAAAATAAAGTATAAAAAATAGGGCCGGGGGCGTAGCGCGGATGTAGAATGCCCCTGCGTTCAATCCCCGGTACCGCAAAAAAAAAAAAAAAAAAAAAAAAAAAAGATCTCTTGGGGTGGGCTTGATCTTGGGCATCAGTATTTGTAAAAGCTTCCCAGGTGATTCTAACAGGGTCCTTAACAGACTTACTGGTCCAAAGTCACACAGCTGATGCTTGTAAGAGTCTGATGAAATATTTACCCAGTACTGGAGAGATAAAAATGAAATCCAAGTTGACAAAAGTCAACCTGGGGGCCCTGGACTTAGAAGAACCTGGAGGAAGCTTGTGCTAGAAGCCTTGACTTACCCTCTGGGCTTCAGGCGAGTGGGCTATGTTCCATGAGGAAGAAGTAGTCTGACACCATCTTTGAGATGTAACAGAGAATGAGGCTGCAGACAGGGGCTCTCTCCTCAAGGAAGGCCTGGGTCCCATGTGAAACTCAGCTCCCCAAACTTCCCTTCACCGGGAGTGTGGGATTTGATCACACGCACATTCATGGGCTGAATGGCACCTTCAGAACAGAGCCTGGGTATTATTGGAGTGAGCATAGATGGTTTGAGGAATAAGCAGTTAAATGGAATTTTGTCAGTTACTTTTATATCAACACCCCCTGCTTGAATCTAGAAAAATTTCTTTTGTCAAACAATGAAAACCCTTTCCCTCTCCCTTCCCTCGTAACAAGACTCTCAGGAAAAAATGAGAGGAGAGGACTTTGAAAAGGGTGGTCAGTCCCACAATATGCAATAAAACTATAAAGAAAGGAAAGCAAAGAAAAGATCAAGGGGGGGATTCAGGACCATGGTTGTCTTGAATACAGATAATTGTGGAGAGGGCGTGGGGGTGGGGCAGGAGTTACCAAGGGGCGAGGGATGCTTTTGTTTTGAGCCTTCAGTTTGTGAGCACATCATCCAAATAACTAGCAACCTAACTAAGTACAAATGGTTAAGCTTAAACTGATGATGAAAGTGTGTCACTAAACAAGGATTAAGATTAACACAATTCTGCGCACCTAAGGGTGAGTTTTAAAATAAATAAAAATAAATAAAGGGCTGGGCGTGGTGGCGCACGCTTGTAATCCCAGTACTTTGGGAGGCGGCAACCGGAGGATCTGGGTTCACGGCCAGCATCAGCGCGAAAGCGCGGGCGCGTGCGCTCTCTCTCTCTCCCCTCCTTCCTGTCTCTCTCTCTGTCTCTCTCTGTCTCTCTCTCTCTCCTTAGTGAGGCCCTCCGCAACTTCGTGAGACCCGGTTTCAAAATAAAGTATAAAAAATAGGGCTGGGGGTGTAGCGCGGAGGTAGAACACCCCTGCGTTCAATCCCCGGTACCAATAAATAAATAAATAAATAAATAAAGGGCTAGTTTAAAAATAAAAATAAATAAAGGTACATATATAGAGAGAATCACCTACAAGTAATCTCACCACTCTTAGGTAACCATTGTTCACACTTTCCTTTCCAAGTCTTTTTATAGATCTATTTTCTTAGTTGAGGTAATACTGTATCGATGATTATTTCATATCCTCCTTTTTAAAAGTTGACTTTATTTGGGGGGTATGTTTTATTGTCACAACAGAATTGAGTGGAAAGTATAGATATATATATCCTACTCTTCTTACTTAACATTAGGCTATATATGTATTTTCATTTCATTAACAAGTATAGTTGGGGGAGGGGCATGGGGATTGAACCTAGGCGGGCTTTACAACTCCAGCCCTATTTATTTATTTATTTATTTATTTATTTATTTATTTATTTATTTATTTTGAGACAGGGTCTTGCTAAGTTGCCCAGGCTGGCCTCAAACTTGCAATCCTCTTGCCTCAGCCTCCTGAGTAGCTGGATTAGAAGAGTGTGCCACTGTCCCTGGCTGAAAGTATCATGTTTTTTTACTGTCAATATTATATTTCCTTATATGGATATGATATGGCTTTACTTGGCCTTACCACAACTGGGCATTGAGGTTGTTTCCAATATTTTGGAAAATAGTGATGAGTAAAGTGTGGTGAATATTTCAGTACATAACTCACCCCCTACACACACCCACACACAGTTTCTTCAGGACAAATTATTAGAATTATTGCATGAACAAATATGAACACTATAAAACTTATTTTTTAAGTGAACTACCAACTTGCTTTCCAGAAAACGTAATGAAATTTGACATCTTTACTAGAAGAATTTGAAAGGATCTACTCTCTGCATTCTTACCAGTTCCAGTAGAGAGAATAATTGCTCCTTGTACCTACCCACCCTAAGAGGCTGTGTTAGTTTTCTATTACTATAACAAAATATTTGAAGCTGGATAACTTATAAATAAAAGAGGTTTATTTTTACAGTTTTAGAATCCAGAATTCCAAGAACGGGTGACCCTGTGGATTTGGCTTTGAATGAAAGTTCCCTTAGCTGGGTTGCACCATGGTAAATGGCTTCACGGTGGGAGTGTGTGCAAGAGGTAGAGGTCAGGTGGTGAGATAAGAAGCCAGAATGAGACTAGGGTCCCATGAGAACTGTTGATTCCTTGTGGCACAGACCTTACAAACTCCTACTAACCCTCTTAAAAGTCCCATCATCTCTCAACATTGCCACACTACAGATCAAGTGTCCAACATATGGCCTTAGGGACATGTTTAAACCATATCCAAACCACAGCAGATGCCCATGTCCATCTCCAGAGCCTATGAATAGGTGACCTTTCATGGCAAAGGGACCTCACCTTTGCCAATCAACTGGCCTTGAGATGGAGGATTATCCTGGATAACCGCGATGGGAAGAGTGTAATCAAGACGGTCCTTAAAAGTGAAAGAGGGAGTCAGAAGAAAAGCAGATTTATGAGAATAACTCAGCCCCATGTTGCTGGTTTTGAAGATGGAGGAAAGGGCTGTGAGCCAAGGAATGTGGGAAACTTCTAGAAGCTGGAAAAGACAAGGAAACTAATTCTCCCTAGAGTCTCCAGAAAGGAACACTACCCTGCCAACACCTTGATCTTGGCCTGTGAGACCCATGTTGGACTTCTGACCACAGAACTGTCAGAGGATAAATATGCGTTATGTTAAGCCACAAAATGTGCGGTGATTTGTTACACCAGCAACAGAGAACAATACACCATCCTGCATTGGGTATTTTAATTGCATTTCAATGACAAATCAAATGACAAATAAATGACATTGAAATGTGTATTTCTTTGATTTGGGAGTAGAACAGATCGATTATTCTGTCCACCCAGAAAATGCTCTTCTTCTGGGAAATGCTCCTTCACCTCCTTCTAAACATGTGGCCCAAAACGGGGCTGGCAACACAGCCAAACTGAGCCACTCAGCCTTTCTTGTAATTTCATATTCTAGAATTAGAGAGAACGAGCCCCGATCTTCCGGGTTCAATGGCGCAGAGGAGGAGGTGAGTCACTGAAACTGCCAGAGGCACGTTCCTGCCGTCCGCACCAAGTCTAACTGAGGAAAGGATGCTGATATGCAGAGGAAGGTGGGGTGGGGGTGGGGACACAGGCTTCAGGGTTTTGTCACTGAGGCCAGCTGCACCCCTGCTCTACCCTGACTACGTGACCCTTCCAGTGAGCACTTCTCCTGCAAAAGGAGTTGGTTGTGTTTTTGTCACTTACCACTGAGTCTTATTCAGAAATTGAAACTTGAATGGGGATGTGAAAATTGATGACCCCTGAATGGTTGAATCAAGGTTGGTTAGGGAGAGGGACTGTCTGTGAGCATCCCTAGATCCTAGGCTGGGAAAATTGCACCCCCTATTTTTGTTATTAAGGCAGTTGCTTAGACCAGTTTCCAGGATCTTTTGGGACTCAGACCATGTGCCATTCAGACTTGTGCCTTGACAATAGAATGCGGCCCTGATTTCATGCAGCCTTTGCTAGGGTGCTGTGAGGGAGAGAAGTCCCAGAAGAAGCGAGCCCTCAAGAAGCCACTGAACAGATAAACATGGGTTTAAGAGAGGTCTTTCTGTTAGAAGCCACCAGTTCCAAATGGCCAAGTCTTGCTTTTTGTTTAACAGCAAAAACTTAATTCTCTCCTCATACTAAAAGTTCTGCACTCATTAAGAAGACATAGAGCTAGGCACAGTGGTGCACACCTGTAATCCCAGTACTTGGGAAGCTAAGAGAGGAGGATGACAAGTTCAAGGCCAGCCTGGCAACTCAGCAAGACCTTGTCTCAAAATAAAAAATAAAAAGGACTGGGGGTGTAGCTCAGAGGTAAAATGCCTCTGGGTTTAATCCTTCATACCCTTCCCAAAAAGGGATTAATTTTAGTTGGGCATGGTGGTGCATGTCTGGAATCCCAGTACTTGGGAGGCTGAGGCAAGAGGATTGCATGTTAAAGGCTAGCCTCAGCAACTTAACAAAACACTGCTTCAAAATGAAAAGGGCTGGGGATGTAGCTCAATCCCCAGGGGTGCTCTACCTCTGAGCTACATCCCAAAGGCAGGGACAGCATTTCAGGGCAGCGTAGCCCTGCTTTCCCTCCCCATCCTCTAGGGGAATGGGCAGAGCCTCCAGAGCCATATTGACAGGGTCCCTACAACTCTCATGCCTTACATCAGCTCTGGAGTGAGCTATTGACTAATGGAAGCCCTCCATTGAAACTCATGGCCAGATGATTAGGGGTTTAGGTCTAAAAATCCTGAATCTGCATGACTAGGGTGTGTGATTGCTCAACAACTATGGCGGTATTTTCCAAAATTTCCCTGATAATCAGAATCACTTGGAGTGATTGTTAAAAATACAGATCCCAAAGCACCTCCCCTGGAGGATCTGGAAGTGAGCGGAAATCGATATTGCTGCTGAATTCCCCCAGGAGATTTCTATCATCCAACAAGTGTGAGAAACTGCCCTGAGGTAATCCAGATACCTAGACCCCAAGGACGTGGTTTGTGAGGCAGTACAGCCCTGAGGAGGGGAATCCTCGCCACTGTCTCACTCATGAGGGGTCTCGAGATATGGCGGAAGGGCAAGGTCCCTTGCCTAGGATGCCATGGTATTCACCAATCACGATCCCGACCTCACCGTCCCCAGACAGCTACATGTGTTTAAATGCTGGACCAGCACCCATGGAATGTCATTTCCTTACCACCCATTTTAAATAGCAGCATTTATAACAGTTACCTTGTTTCTCACCAACATTGTACATGAGGTGTGTTGGATGTGGTTGGTGGTTGTAGTATTCACGTAACAAATTTGGCCAAATCATGAAGAGCCACAAGAAGCCTTAACCAAGAGGGGTAGACACACCCCAGAATCCTGGACTTGGACTTGCTGCCTCAAAGTTAATGCTTCAAGCATTATTTCCGTACACACCCAAACTCACTCATTTTATCCAAATATGTAGAAATACTATCAAGCATTTACTAAATACTATGCTCTAGGCACTATCTACATGTTTTGCATGCATTAGCTCAGTCAACCCTTTATTAAATAGGTGCTATTATGATTCCCCTAGTTTACAGATGAGGAAACTGAGGTTCAGAGAGATGAAGAAACCTGCTCAAGGCTGTGTAGCTATTAAGTCACAAAGCCAAGAGCACTGGCAGACTGGTTTTGGAACCTGCACTCCTAACCGTCACTCTAGGCTGCCTCCTCGATGAAGGAGAAAGACAAACAAATCATCCTGCCACATTTCAAAGGGAAACAAACATCCTCATGGATAAGAAAAAAGAAAATGAATTTGAAGAAAGACTGCCAACAAAATCAGTGGGCAGGAGAAGGGTTCCCTCCAGAGGAAAATAGCAGAGCAAGATGAAAATGGTCTTAAAATAAGCAGTGTTTAGAATCCTCAAAAGATAAGTGGTATGAAAGAGGGATCATTAGAAATGAAAAATTTCAGTATTTGAACAGATGGGGAAGCTCTGGATCAAACATAGTTGAATAAATAATTAGTGCTTTGGATGATGGAGCTGAGGAGTTCACCCAGAATACAGTGCAGGAGGTTAAAAATAATTATGAAAGGGCAATTATTATGAGACATGGAAAACTTGGAAAGGCTCTATCTAGGAGGAGCTTCAAGAGAAAGGATTAGAAAAAATGGTGAAGAAGACAGAAAAGATAATGCTCTAGAATTCTCTGGCTGGGTATGTAGCTTTGTGGTAGAGCACTTGCCTAGTATACATGAGGCCCTGGGTTTGATCCCCAGCACTGAGCAAAAACAAACAAACAACAACAACAAAAGAATCCTCAAACAGAAAGTACCCACTGAATGCTGAGCAGGACAAATAATAAATCCATAGACCATCAAGAATAAACAAGAAAATCTTAATAGCTATTGAAGGAAAGAAGAGATTTCTCATTTAGTAGATTCTGAACTTGGAGCTTGAAGGAGTAGCTGGAGAAGACTCTGAGCTACACCCCACTGAAATGGAAATGGTTGCATTATATAAAGAGAGAGCATTTGGAGGCATGATTTGTATGGATAAGAAGTTTGTGTGTATACCGGGAATCCAGTGACTAGCCACTGTTTTGCAATCTCAGAAGAGCACCCCCCATTCTGAGTAGCATTCTTCTTCAGTTCTAACCACATGATTCACATGCACAATCCATTCTTTTCTAAATCCTGTCCCCAGACATTATTTATTAGCCTTAGAAAGGGTACTTGACCTAAGGTTGCCAATCTTAATAGCTCATCCCCAGGCATCAGTCGATTGACCATGTTGGATCAATCAGAGCCTTTCCTTGAGATTTTTGACCTCAGGGTTTAGTAGCTCTCTAGAGGCAAAGATATGAGAGGTAATACATAAGCTCTCTTAAAAGCTTATATTTCCTGCCATCTGACGATGCCAAAGAATAAAGCGACCTGTAAATTCTTAATGAAATGGTGAAGTGTATGTATGTGTGTGTGTGTGTGTGTGTGTGTGTGTGTGTAACTCAGAGTTTTGCACATGTTAGGTAAGCACTCTACCACTAAGCTACACACTCAGCCCTTTTAAATATTTATTTTGAGACAGGGTCTCGCTAAATTACCCAGGCTGGCCTTGAACTTGCAATCCTTCTGCTTCAGCCTCCCAGGTAACTGGGATCATAGGCATGTGGCATCATACCTGAATGAGATTGGTGGTATTATTATTATTATTATTATTATTATTATTTTGTAGAACTGAGGGTCTAACCCAGGGGGTTCTACCTCTGAGCTACACCCCCAGCTCTATTTTTAATTTTGAAACAGGGTCTCGCTAAGTTGCTGAGGGTCTTGCTAAGTTGCTGAGGCTGGCCTTGAACCTGCGATCCTCCTGTCTTAGCCTCCCAAGTACTGGGATTACAGGCATATGCCACCACACTCAGCATTTTGTTATTCTTTATTTGCGTGTTTTCTTTTGGGAAATGTGTTTTGCTTATTAATCAACTGGGTCATATATGGGTTGTGTTTGTTTTAAAAGTGCAATGTTCTTAAACCCAATTTCTATTCTCCTGACCCCAATCCTTTTTTCCCTTTCTCAGCTAAAGACTTCCCCATCTTTATACATATCCAAGCCAAGGACCTCAATATCATCAACTCCTCCTCCTCTTGATTTAACCTCCTACACACAAGCAGCCACCAGATCCTACCCCTCCTGCCCACTGAAATCTCTCTCCAATTCCCCCATTCACTTTAACAATGAGAAACACCCATTGATGGGGCTGCAGCAGCGCGCTTTATTGTTGCTGGGGAGGGGGGTGTAATTGAAACAACGTTTCTGGAAGGAAATTTGAAAATAGATTTCAATAATTTAAAAAATATTTATATCTTTGGACCCAGCAATTGTACCATATGAATAAGGAGGAGGAAAAATCAAAGATAAGAACAAAGACTTTTTAAAAAACAAGAATGGGCCAAGGCACAGTGCACACATCTGTAATCCTGGTATTTGGGAGACTGAGACAGGAGGATTGCACATTCTAGGGCAGTGCTGGATAACTTAGAGACCCTGTTCCCAATAGAAAATAAAAAGGGCTGGGGATATAGGTCAGTGGTTGAATGCCCCTGTATTCAGTACTACAAAAATAACAAACCAAAACCACCCAAAAAGCAAGGATGGGGCTGGGCTCAGTTGCAGATCACTTGCCCTGCATGCTTGAGGCCCTGGGTTTGATCCCTAGAACCTCAACAACAACAAAAACAACAAAAACAAAACGAGGACATCTGCAACAATGATATGTTTTAAAATTATGTTTAATAGAATGGGATGTTATAATATTAGATAATAATATTATAATATTACATAAGAAAGGATCTGATACATATATCCAGTATGGTTCTAATTTCATTGAAAGTATTTGTAAAATATGGCGATTACTTAACAATGGATGTGCTCATTCTCCCCTGCTGTCATTCTCAAGCCAGCCCAGCTCTTTCAGGCAGATGAGGTTTAGAAGCAACAGCCTCCTGGTCATTTGGGGCTTTTCTCAAATCATGGTACAGAGTCCTGAGCGTGGTATAATCTTCAACATCTTCATGTAGTGCTTTTTTGTGACAATACTGTCCCCAACACACACACCACATGCTGTTTTCCTTCACTTTCACAGTAACACGCCCCACACTTAACACTATTTAATTTTTATCCCCATACATACCATGCGTTAGAGGATTTTACCGTATTTGTATATCTACACACAAATAATCAAGGAAACACTAAAATGTTAATAGTGATGAGTTCTACGTGAGGGAGGATTTAAATATTCTCCCATATCTTTAAATATTTTTGAAAATGAAATTGCAGTGGCTACTCAGCAATCTGACCTATAGGCACACTTTAACTTATTTATCAAACCCCCGTTCTTGAACATTTACAGAACTTGCTATTTTCCCTTTCTGAAAGCAATGCTGTGGTGAACATCTTGGTATCCACATCTCTGTGCCAGCTGGGCCCAAGGATTATACAGGCATGAAGCAAAAAGGCTCCTACCTTCCCCTTCTCTCCTTAGTAGGACTGAGCAGATGTTTACAGAAACAACCACAATACATACGAGACATAATGTGGTAAGTGCCTTAGAGAGGAGCAGAAGACATGGATTTCAATCCAGGAAAGGAGCAGGCTGCCTGGAGGAAAAGGCATTTGAGCCAAGCTGCTCAGGAGAGGGCTGGGAAGAAGGAGTTCATCTCCCTGGTAACCACAGAAAGCCCATTTCAGGGAGGTACTCCCAGGACTGCTGAGAGCTGTGGAAACAGGCCTTTGCCCAGGGCCAGAGAATCTGGGTCCCCAGTCTCAGCCCCCTTGGGAACATGGCAGCCCTCGCTGGAGGGCAGGAACATCGTCCCCCCTCTACAGGAACCTGGAGGGTCCCCCACCACCTCCAGCCCCTCAGTGTCCCAGTGTGTCGAGAGGGTGGGCCTGACCCCACCTTCCTCCTTCCTTCTTCCTGCAGGGAGCGGGCAGAGGGGCTATTCCCTGACAGTCCTGGGCCATCTGGCAGAAATATAGCCCCCCATTCCTTCAGGCTCTCAGCCCCTCCTGCCAAACTCAGCTCCTGGGGGCAAAGGAATGTTGAGCAATCTGTGGAATTTTTTCTGCAGGGAAACAAGTACTTTCAGATTCACTGCTGCAGCCTGGAGTCCTCACTGCAGGCTCAGGGAGCACTGGGGGACTTTTCAGTGTTTGTTTTCTCCTCCTGCTGGCAGGGCTGTAGGACACCATTACAATGAGGTCATGAGGCCCTGCCCCACTGTGTCCACGGGCGACTGAACAGCCAGAACCCTGCTGTCCTGTCCCCCTGGCTCAGTGTGCAGGGCACGAGGGGGAGGGGCATCTCAAGTCCCAGCCCCAGCTGCATCCCTCAGGACACTGCCAGGCCTTACCCTACCAGGGGCCTGGCTGGGCCCTCAACCCCGGCCCACACTCTCTGTGCAGCTTCCTGGGAGCTGCTGGGTCACAAGGGGAGCATGGTTTTAACTTGTTAGAAATAATCAGTGTCTTGCAATAATTCTCAGCTCAAAGGGCACCTCCCCAGGGAAGTCTTCTTGATTCCCCCTCCACTAAGTCCAGCTCCCTATGTGCCTTCTCGTGGTACCCCATGCTTCTCTTTCTATGCCTTGTTTGTAGTATTAATAACTGTGTATTAGGGGGAAGGGTACTGGGGATTGAACCCAGGGGCATTCTACCTCTCAGCTACACCCCCAGCCTTTAAAAAAATTGGTTTTTTTTGAAACAGGGGTTTGCTAAGTTTTCGAGGGCCTCACTAAATTGCTAAAGCTGTCCTCAAACCTGCAATCCTCCTGTCTCAGCCTCCCAAGTACTAGGATTATAGGTGTGCGCCACTGCACCTGGCAATAACTGTGTATTTGTTCAATGTCTGCCTCACCCATGGACAGGGAGGAGTCCTGCCTATCTTGTTCACAGTTGGATTCCCAGTACCAACTGCAGGGCTCCAGGCAGAGTTGATATCTTGTTAATTGCATTATGCCAACCAAGCCTTCCCAAGAGGGTAGAAGGATTCTGCCTCCAAAGGCACTCCTGCCTGGGCATGAGCTCCTCTGGGATCTAGGACCAGACTTAGCAGTACCTCCAAGCATGGCCCCACTTTGGGCCTCAGTTTCCCTCTGTGTTCCATTTTCCCTGGTCCCTGCCTCATCTACAACCAGGTAGGTGCACCTACCAAAGGGTCACTGTTTAACTGAAAGCAAAGCTCCTTTGTCTGTGACCAGATTGCAAGTCCCCCAGCCAGGGGGACCTAAGCCAGCAAGGCTGAGCTTTGTTTGCAAAGAGCGGCTATGTCAACAGCCCCTCTTGCCCCAGGTTCAGGTTCCTTTGTCATCCTGGCCCTCACCCTGACCTCACCTGCACACCTCCCATTTAGCTTAGGTTTGCCTGAGGTGTGAAAGCTCCCAAAGTCCATTGCACCCATTATTCTGTCTGTACCTCCCATCAATAAATTACCCTTTCCATTTTACAAAAGAGGAAACTCCTGTCCCAGAGAAGTGACCTTCTCTAGGTCATGACTAGAATGACGTAGAGTCAGGTGTCTAGCTCCATGAACAGGAGGGAGAAGGTGGGAGACAGGTAGCAGGTGGGAGATTGGGACTCAGGAAGGAGGGACATGGGCTGGGCACCTAGAGAGTTGGGCCAGGCCTGATGTAAGACTGCAGCCTCCTCAGAAGGTTCTGCGAACAAGACGGAGCCTGCAGGCTCTGAGGGCTGCACCAGAAACCACACTTCATACTCCAGACAGTTTTATGACTCTTGCATTGCCTATGTTCATTTCCCTAATTTTCTTCCCTTGTAGGAAGTAATAAACACTCAGGAAAGGTCCAGCTGGCCTCAGCTGTGCAGGGGGAGCCAAAGGAATGGGTTTGCATCTGGGCTTGCAGCAGAGTGTTTAGGTAGCAGGGTCCCAGGTGGGATAGTCATACAGGGGAGGGGGCCAAGGGGACAGGAAAGCCAGTGTTCATTGTCTCTCTAACCCTGACCCCAGACATTTATAAAGGTTCAGAACTTAACTGTGGAAAACTGGAGGGTTTCTCCATTTAAAAAAGTAGGTTGCCCTAACTACTTCCCAGGATTGTCATGAGATTATATCATTCACACAACTGCTGATTGAGTTCTAGGTGCTGGGTTACAGCAGGCAACAAAACAGAGATTAAATCAGTAAGTTACATGGCATGCCAGAAGGTGCCAGGTACCATGGGAAAAGGACAGCACAGCAGGGTCAGGTTGAGGGCTGGAACAGTAGTGACTGTGGTGGTCGAGGAGGGCTACTCAGGGAAGGGAGATTTTGTATGGTCATCAACAAACATGAACCCCAAGCAAAAACCAGCCCTGTGTGCTGAGGAACATGAAAAAGGCCAACAAGGCTGAAGCAGAGGAGCAAGGGGAGAGTCAGGAAGGTGAGGGTGGTGGGCAGACCATGGGCCATCGTCCCGGCCATTGCATGGACTTGGGTGAATGAACTAGGGAGCCATGAAAGGTTTGATCCCTCTGGCAAATGTGTTGAGAAAAGACTGAGGGCCATTGGAAGAAATGCTGGGAAGCTGCTGCAATAACCCGGGTGAGGGATGAGGGCAGCTTGGGCCTGGGAGGAGCGGCAGGAGAATGGTTGATGTCACCAGAGAAGGGTTGATTCCATGAAGGGTCAGGAGGAGTTTCCAGTAAAGGAGAGAGGGAACATAACTCAGGACAGGCAGGGTCCGTGGCTTACATTACAGGAAAGAATTTTATCATGAACCAGTCAAAGACATAAACAGAGATTTATTTAGGAAAGAAATACATGTTCAAGGAAGGATGCAGGCCATCTCCAGAGTGAGAGATGCTCTTGGAGTTTCATGGCCCTTCTTTTAAAGGAGACTTTGTAAATTGAGAGCATGAGAGGTGCGTGGGGTGGTGTCACCTAATGACCTTGATTCCTTTGATTATAGAGCACACAGCAGGTGAAAATGGTCTGGTTCTTCCAAGAATCTTCAGGTTGACATTATCTAGTTGATAGATAGTGCTTGGACTATACCCATATCATTGGACTTTGAATAATCTCTTTCTCTAGACTTCTTTTGATCAGTCTAAAAATATATTCTGTAAGCTAACAAAATATACATGCACTAATTAACTGGACTTATAGTACTCTAAGATTTACTGGACTTTTTAAGAATTCAGGTGTGGAGGAAAATGGGCCTTCAGAGTGAAGGTGAGAGTGATCATGGAATTTTTAGATTTAAAGTTACAGCCCCTCTTTCCTTCCCTGTTTGTCTCCTTTCTGCTTATTTCTTTTATGCTATCCTAGCTCAGTAGGGTGCTGGATAGAGGGAGAGACGGCAGGATTTGCTCATAGTTTGGGTGTGAGATTTGAGAGAAAGAGGAGTTGCGGATGCTGTCGTGATTTTTGGTCTGAGCTGCTGGAAGACTGGAATTGACATTAACTTAGATCATGTGCATTATTATAGCTACTGTGCACCTACTCTGGGTCAGGTCCTGGGTCAGTCACTTTGTACTGTGATCCTATTTGATCCTTACAACCCTAGGAGGTGGGAATTAGTCCCCTTAGCCCAGACAGGGTAACTAACTGACTATGGCCACCCAGCATGAGTGTAGCGTCAGATGACCCAAGCAGTGTAAGCCCAGGGGGCAGGTGTGCACATCCTGCCTCCAGGGCTCCAGACACTGGTTGCCTCTCCTTGCCTGATTTCACCTGAACTTGCATTTTGTTCCCTCTTTCCAGGAACCCAGTACATCGAAGCTACAAAGTTCCCAGAACCTGATGTTTCACATGTACTGGGACTTCCCTAGGACTCACTTAAAAAGTCCTTATTTGAGCCCGGTGTGGTAGTGCATGCCTGTAATCCCAGTACTAGGAAGGCTGAGACAGGAGGATCACTGGTTTAAGGACAGCCTCAACAACTTAGTGAGACCCCCAGCAACCTAGAGAGGCCCTGTTTCAAAATAAAAAGGGGTTGGGTATAGCTTAGAGGTAGATGGCAATCCCCAGTACCAAAAAAAAAAAAAAGGACAAAACTCCTTATTTGGATATCTGAAAATATGTAGAGGGGTGGTCATGACTAGGATGTTTAGAGATTTCTCAGAGGTCTTGGGTAAATGTGTGGGCCATGAATTAGGGGTGACAGGTGGTAGAGAGTACAGGGAAGGCTGGCAGCTGTCCCAGGAGCAGTCAGGGCTTCTCGTGCATGCAGCCAGCTCTGAATTGTGCCTCCCTGGCCATGGTCCCCGAGCCCGAGCTGCTGCTCTCCAGCCCTCAGGATTTCTTTTGCCTTTCTAGACCACCATATTCCCAGTTTGCAGGCAAAACACGTGAGATCAAGAATTTGAAACCTATCTTACTCAGATATGGGCATAATGCTTTTGTGTGTGTGTGTGTGTGTGTGTGTGTGTGTGTGTGTGTGTGTACACACATGTGCATGTACACTGATAGAAAGGATGGACATCCACAGGCACAGCATGACTTCAGGGGTCTGAATGCCATCACTCCAGGCAAGGGACACCCTGGACTTCCTTTTAAGGGTGACATCAAGAAAGACTCAGGCACTTCTCCTGCCTGTGTATGCTGCACCCTGCCCATCTGTGTCCCGGTACCAAAGTTTCAGCACCAGGCTGCTGGGAGCTGACTTAGCAATGAGCCCAGGCTGGGAGTTCCTGGCTAAGCTGTGTTGAGAAATGGGGGATACAACCCTGCTACCTGCCCGAGTCCCAAGACAGGGAGGCTTTAAACACCCTTGCACACCACCTGCTTTAATTCTTGTAATTCGGGTTGGGACAAAATGAAGGTCAGAGTGGTCCAGAGAGGTTAAGAGGCCACACATCTGGGGGGCCCTGGTTGTACCCTCAGCCCCCTGACTTTTAGCCTCCTTGGATGCTCTACCACCCATAACTAAGGCCCCTAAGCACCCCCTTTCTTGAGCAGGCCCATAATGCCTGCAGAGGGGTACATTTGTGGCAATGGGCTTTCTCACCAGAAGACTCACCCTCTCTGGTGCCTCCCAGCCAGGACTGGGTGTGGGGACACCTGCAGGGATGGCTGATGCCTTGGGTTGGGAAGGGAGGGAGTTGTGTGTCATATCTTCAGAATGTTTCTGGCTCCCCTGTCCTTTTGGGCAGACAGCAGACAAGGACTGGGCCTGCAGTCACAGAAAGGGCTTTTCCCTCCTTAGGAGGTAATCCTGCGGCTTACCTAGTGACATTTGTCCCAGTGATACCTAGACCCATTCTCTCCCATCCCAGCCTCTGTCCAAAGCACAGGTCCTGTCTCCTGGGGTTCACGTTCAGCAAGAGGGGGACTGGCTGTCTCTGTCTCTGGACCCCACTGCTGAGCCTCCCCTGTTGGAGCGTCTCCTCTCTGCCCAGGCCTCCCTGCCCCAAAGAGCATCTTAGGCAGCCTCTCCCTTTAGAGAAGGAAGCATTCTTGCTTGGTTGTTGGGCCAGATATACCATTCCTCCCAAGGGTAGTCTCCTGTTAGGTAAAGCCCCTGACTAGACACTGCCTGTCCCAAAGGAAGGGGCTGCTAGAAGGGGTATGTGACCTCATGGAGGGATGCTCTGAATACACCTGCCCCTGACATTACCAAACCTCCAGAGAGGGGTGACCTCCTAGCTTCAGGACCGCAGGCCAATTCAGAGGTGCCAGGAGCCTTGGATTCCCAGCACTGGTGGGTGCTGGCCAGAGCCACCTCTGAGCCTTGGCCCTGAGATTTGGGGTGGGACTGGGGCTGCTGGGCTATGGTCAGAGACAGGTGTGGGGCGTGACAGGCACACACCTTCCCTGTCTGATTCACTGCTGGCTGTCCTCAGCACTGCCGTGTCCATCCTTCCACACTCCCACCTAAGCCACCCCTGCCCATCGCACCCATGGGTGCTGAGCCTACTCAGATTCCATGTATGGGAGCCGCTGCAGAGAGCCAGGGGATTTGCACATGTCTTGGTGGAGGCCAGAGACAGAGCCCAGAGCGGGGCGGGGCAGGCGCACAGACAGCCTCTGTTGGCCTGGAGGGAGGCGGGAGAACAGTGTGCAACGCAGACACTGTTGTTTGGAAATCAACAGCCTCGATCTGGGGGGAAACAGCGCATCTTTGTTTGTCCTGGTTGGTGCTGTTGTGGCCCCCACCCCCTCTCCCAGCTAGGGTCTTTGTCCACTGCAGCCTGAAGCTGGGGAAGGGGAGGCAGGACCAAGCCCAGGCCTGAGGCTCCTGATCTCCACACTTGAGATGCAGCTCTGACCTGTGGCCTTTCAGAGAGGCCTCCCTCCCATCCAGAGATCCTGGGAAGCTGTGTTTAGGATAGTACCCCACACCCTGGGTCTCTGCCGCTAACCCAGCAAGTACTCAAAGCACTGCAGTGACTAGTGGCAGCTTTGTGCTGGGCCCAGTCAGAATCCTAAAGGGAACTTGGTATGTGCATAAAGAACCTGAGTCCAGAGAGGTTAGGCCACTTGCCCAAAACCATCCAGCTGGTCACTAGTTGAACTGGCTCTCCACGCTCTTGGAAGAATCCTCCTATTCTTTATGAGTCCCTCCCAGACCCCAGCCCACCCAGGCGAACCCAGGCTGGGCTGGGGCCGAGCTCTCTCTCCACACATGTGGTGCTTATCACGCAAGCATTGCCTCGCAGGGTTTCGCAATGAGCCTTGTGTTCTGGTCACCCCGATGGACTTGGAGAGCAAGGGGGGTCTCCCTTGCTTTTCTTAAACTGCTGTTCAGGTCCCTACCCCATCTGTGCCCAGAGTTAGGGCCCAGCAAGTCCCGGCTCAGTGAGAAAGGAGATGCATGAGGGCCTCATGGAGAAGCAAGTTTGGGACATTTCAGACTTCAGGAAGGCGGGGAGATGTTTGTGGGCTCCAGCTTAGAAATGGGACTTGTAAAACAGGGAGGTGGCCCAGTTCATTCAGATCGGTCTTGGAGCAGGCCCTGCTCACAGAGCCAACTGAAATACTCAGAACTGAAGGCCAGAGATGTCTCTCCAGAGGCTGCAGGAGGAGGCTCAGCCTAGAGCTGGCAGTGGCAGGCCCAGGCGAAGGAGGTACAGAGCTGTCAGAGGGTCCCTGGAGAGGTTGGCATGCCCTGGGGAGTGAGAAGGGAGTCCCTCCTTCTAGGATTCATTTGTCCCTCCTCCTCTCTTCAAGCCAGTTAATCAGCCCAGTCACCCCATGCACATCCAGCCTTCTCGAGTATCCAGTGTGGTGTGAGGGCCTGCAGTGGGGCAGAGGAGGCAGACACCAGAAATGCAAACCAGTCCACCTTCAAATAGTAGTGGAGAGAACACAGACACACACCAGCAGGCTGTTGCTGAGAATGGTTAAACAGCAAGCGGTAGGTGACAGACATGATGGGGCTGTCTCATCCCCCAGGCATTGGTCTTTATTTCCTGTCTTTCCAGCAACCATCTCCCCACCCCACGCAGCCCCTGCAGAACAGGGATCTCCGCCAGCAGCAGAGGCGAGGGAATAACTCCTAGTAAATCAGAGACTCTTTGAAGTCTTGGCAGCATCTCAACGCCAGTCCTGAATTTATAGCCTCAGGATGCTCACACTGCAGGCCACCAACCCCAGGACATCAATGACACCATGCATTTATTGATTGACAGTCTGACTCTCGGGCTGAGGGGCTTCTGCAAGTATTGGAGCATTGTTTGGGGTAAGATGGACTGTGGTGACTGGGGGGGAGGAGGGCAGACTGAGAGCAACTAGGCGAAGTGCGAAGGCAGGAGGAAAGGGAAGGATTCATACTGCTGTCCGGTGACACATCCCAGAGCGCATTCTTTGGTTCCCCTTCTGAACCTTCACACTTTCCCAGCAGCTGGAACTTCCCCACCTCCTCTCACCCCACAAGCCCCACCCCTATTTTGAAATTGACTTCTAGGGAGTTGGACGGATGCTAGGTCTCACCTTCTGACTAAGCCCAGCGATCTGCCCCTCTCGTCACCCCAACAGTGAGGCAGCCTCTGCCTCTCAGCTCTTTCTTGGTTACAAACAAATTTTCACTCAGCAAACTTCCTCATAACTGTTCCAGGCTTATTTTGGGGCTACATCAGCAGAAGACCAAGTGGCACCCCCCAGGCCTTGCTGCTCCAGCCCACAGCCTCATTAGGAAGAGAACACAGATATCTGCCAGCATGAACTTGACCTTACCTGGCAGCTGGGGTCACTGTCCAACGAGCAGAAGAGACCTTACCTTTTTAGTTTCACTTTGTTTTACTTATTTATCTTTTTGTTTATAGCAGTTTTAGTCATAATCTCTAAAAACTAGAAACAACCAAATGTCCCTCAAAAGTTATTACCTATAAAAATTTTAAGGGAGGATGAAGCTTTCTTTTCCTTTTTAAAAATAATTTGTATTGTGTATATTTAAGGAATACAACATGATGTTATAAGATACCTACATAGCAAAATGGTTACTATAACAGGGACAAATTAACACATGATTGGCAGTCTGATTCTCAGGCTGAGGGGCTTCTGTGAGCATTGAGCATTGTTTTAGGCAAGATGGCATGTGCTTGCTCATAAAGATAAGTAACACAAAGTTACTCATTCTTACCCCCAGCCCTGTGGCAAAGGCAGTTGTAATCTACTTTTTAGCAAAAATCCTAACTACACTATTATTAACTAAAAGCTTTTGAGACCTGAAAGGTACCACGACTTCTTGAAGGATTTAGACCTTGGAAGAATTTGAACAGGTGGAGAAAAAGAGAGGGAATTTCAGAAAGAGAAAATTGCTTCAGTCAAATGTGGAGGGCTAGCGGGGAATGGCAGCACACGCCTGTAATCCCAGACAGGAGGATCACAGGTGCAGGTTCCCAGCTAGCCTCAGCAACTTAGTGACACCCTCTGCAACTTAGTGACATCTTGTTTCAAAATTTAAAAATAAAATAAAATAGGGCTGGGGGTGTAGCTCAGAGGTAGAATGCCCCTGGGTTCAATCCTTAATACAAAAAAAAAAAAAAAGGTGGAGGGTTTAAAGGGCATAGGATAGGCCAATATATGGCATATAGGACACCGCTCATGTGTATCTTGCTCACAGCAGACATTGTTAATCAATTGTAGCACCACTTTCAACTGACACAAAATGTAAACTCCATGCAGCCATTGCAAGTCAATTAGAGCAGACACGTGGGGATAAGTCTATTGGCCCTTCTGATCTAGAGTGTTCAGAAGGCATAAGAAAATGGAATGGGCTAGAGCAGATGTGTGGCATGGGAGAGAGGAGAGGAAAGGCCAACTCGTAGAGCTATCAGATGGCAGAGCTGGAACAGACCATGGGATCTAGTCCCCTCATTTTCACTTAAGGAGTCTAAAACTAGAGAAGAAAGTCTCTAGCTCCCAAGGTCTATTGGGAGCTATTGGAGGAGATGCTGGAACACGGGCCTCCTGACCCTTGGTCACCAGGTCAGGGTCAGATGTTTAGAAGCTGCTGGGTTTCTACCTGATCCTGTACAATCTGGGATTGGCCACACAGGAGCCCAGGTACAGATGAAAGCCTTCTGAGCTCTCTGAGGTCCTTCTTACCCCGGGACACCCTCTCTCCTCCTTGTTCAAACTCCCCTTCCTCCTGCACTAGCCCATGGAGCCGCAATGGGGATGTCAGGGAGGGAGGCTCACTCAGGGTCATTGGGAACTCTGGACAGAAAAACCAGTTAACTCCCTCCCACCTTTCTCCTCCCAAAGGAAACCCCCACCCCAGTCTGCCCTGAGGCGGTGAGGCAGCAGCACAGGATCTCTTTCCCCCAGCTTCCCACAGGAAGCCACCAACGTTTTTTGAACATGAAAGTGCTATGATAAAAATGATATTTATAAAATATTATCATGAAAGAGTAATATGTCCTGTGTAATATGTCCTTTTGGGAGAAAATGCCTCTAAGTGGGACATTCCTAAATGAATCTGAAAATCTGTGGAGTGGGGCCTGAGGGCTCCAAGGGACAGATTACCCTTGGAGGGAGATGAGGGAGTCACTTGGAAAAGGTCTCCACACCTAATTTGGGAAAGGGAGGAGAAGGAGGCCTTGCCCTTGAGAACAAATCCATGAAGTCAAATCCTATGAGATTCCCAGGAATGATCAGGAACAGAGATCAGGAACCATATATAGCTTCAAGAGCTTCGGACGGTTGTCAGGTCTCCTGGCTCCCCATCTCTTAGGGTGGACTTGTTACTTGTTTTGCTTTTTTTCTACTGGAAGAGATGTAAGTAAAATGTTTAGGCTTGTGCTGGGTGGTTGAATAAAGTGGGGAACAGCAGGCAGGTCCTGGGGTCAGAGCAGAGGGAGGCAGGAGGACAGGTGATGGTAGGAGGGATACAAAGAGCACATAACCCACAGGAGCCTTCTCAGGATGAAGGGTCATCCAGGAAGCCTGGTGTGAGAAGGGGCAGAGCAGAGCAGCGGATGTGCCCGGACACTCCCGTTAGACCCCCAAGTCCCCCAGAGTGGCGACCACAGCCCCGTCCTCCTCGGCACCTAGTCCCAGTTCTGGAGACTAGACACATAAGCCATGACCTTACTTGCATGGAATTAACTTTCCCCCTCTTCATGACCATGCCCCAGATCAGAAACACTTCTCCTATGTGCAGAAATGAACAGGGAGGAACGGTCTTCTCCCGCTCATGGAAGGCCCATCATAGTAAAGGTGGGAGCTGGACCCAGAGAGATAGCTAATGTTCCTCTCCATAGGCCACCGCTGACGTTGTTTTCCAACCCAGTGGCCACTTGGCAGAGCTCCCCCTTTCTGGGGCAGCTGACTGTTGCTCAACCTCTGCTTCTTTGAATGTTGCCCCTTTGGTTTCCGGCCTTTGCACCTTCACAGTTTTTCCTCTGTAGTTCTACTTCCTCTTTCTTTGCTTCTTGTTTAGGTCACTCTTCTTCTTAAACCCCGCAAGCCAGGTGCCCTCCAAGTTCTCACTGGTCACTTCTCCTTGGACATCCCCTTGCGGTCTCTTAGGATACTTGCCACTCACACAGTTGTGATAGTCACTTGCTTATGGTGACCCCCAAATTTATTCCTTCATCCCTTCCATTCTAGGCCCTCATTTGCAATAGCCTGCCGAACAGGGACTCTGGGTACCTTCCCATTCCTCAAACTCAACACAGCCATTGAGGAGGGGTCTTCATGGAACGTGGGAGAGCCACACTGTAGGCCATACTTCAGTGTCCAGGCCTGAGGACAAAGCTGCCATGGTTGCTGAATCCTCCCCAGCACTAGCCCGCCATCCTGTTCTCCCCTGTGGGTACACAGGATTCAGATAACCCTGGAAAGGGGCAGAGTTATTGGTGTTAGACACAGAAGACTAAGAAACCCCACTTGTACACATAGTGCTCTCTCTCTCTCTCTCGCTCTCTCTCTCTCTCTCTCTCTCTTTTTTTTTTTTTAGTACTAGGGATTGAACCCAGGGGCATTCTACCTACAAGCTGTGCCCTGAGCCCTTTTTATTTTTTAGTTGGAAACAGGGTCTCACAAAGTTGCTGAGAGTCTCGCTAAGTTTCTGAGGCTGGCCTTGAACCTGAAATCCTCCTGTCTCAGCTTCTCAAGTATGGAAATTACAGGCATGTGTCACCAAGCCCAATTTAGTGTATATATTCTAAGTCCATCTGGAAACCATTTCAGTTCTGTGGAATGCTCTCTGCTGAGAGCCCACAGGGAGCTAAGAGGAGCCCTCCAAACTGGAACAGGGAGAAGGGGCACTCTCATTCATTCCTGAAATATGAATTGAGCTCCTTGTCTGTTCCAGGGACCATGTTAGGGGCTCAGGATATGGTGGAGAAGACAGCTAGGTCCTGCTCTCATGGAGCTCATAGTGTCACAGAGAACCAGGCAATGACCAGGTCATTAGAGGGTGCCAAGTGTTTTTTTTTTTTTTTTTTTTTTTGCGGTGCCGGGGATTGAACTCAGGGGCGTTCTACCTCCGCGCTACGCCCCCGGCCCTATTTTTTAGACTTTATTTTGAAACCGGGTCTCACGAAGTTGTGGAGGGCCTCACTAAGGAGAGAGAGAGAGAGAGAGAGAGAGAGAGAGAAACAGGGAGAGAGAGAGATAGAGAGCTGAGGCTGGCCGCGAACCCGGATCCTCCGGTCTCCGCCTACCAAAGTACTGGGATTACAAGCGTGCGCCACCACACCCGGCAGGTGCCAAGTGTTCTAAGAAGGAAGTACAGGATTGAGGGGTAGGGGAGGACAGTGCTGAGACCTGAAGGATTGTCATGAGCTAAGAGGGAGAGGAAAGGATTGTCCCATGGGAAGGCCCAAGGCGAAGGCCAGCTAGGTACTTTCAAGGAACGACGGGAGCTCCTGTAGCTGTAGAGTGTTGAGAGAGAGGCAGGTGGCCCACACACAGGAGGGAGGGGACCAAAAACCTGCATCCTGCAGGGCATCTGGGTCCCAGGTAAGGATTCAGATTTTAGAATGGAAACCAATGAGTCATGATAAAAATATGAATTTACATAAAATTGTTTGGCTGTTATGTGGCAATACCATACTAAGGGCCAGCAAGGACATGGTGGCAGGAAAAAGATGGGGATGACCTTGAATAGGACGATGACTGTTGCTGGAGAGACGTGGTCAGAGTTTAGGGATGTTTAGGAGGATTTGGACGCTAAAGAAGAGAGAAGTCAAGGGCAACCTTGCTTCGCTCACTTGTGTAACCCAGTGGACGGTTGGGTTTCCCCCATGGGAAGTTCAGTTGTGGATATTTCACGTGCAGCAGCCTGTGGAGCCTCAAATAAAGATGTCAAGTCACACATGATTACCAGATCAAATAAGGATGCCCAGTTCAATTTGAATTTCAGATAAACAGCAAATGCTTAACCGGGCACAGTGGTGCACACCTGTAATCCCGGCACTCAGGAGACTGAGATAGGATCTTAGCAAGATCTTGTTCCAGAAATTTAAAAAAAATGTAAAAAGGGCTGGGGGTGTAGCTCAGAGGTAGAGTGCCCCTGTGTTCAATCTATAGTACCACAAAAAACAACAAATGCTTATTTAGTATAAATCTGTCCTAAATACTACACAGGGCAAGCTCATTCTAAAAAAAATCACTCATTCTGTATCTGAAATTCAAATTGAACTAGGCATCATGTGCTGTTATGTGCCAAAGTTGACAACGCTGCAGGAGAGAGGTCTAGACAGAGGTAGACACATGACAACCGTCAGCACGAAGCAGCACTTGAAGTATGGGAAGCGTGGGCGAAGCCTAGGACAGTCCCAGTAACTGCAGTGTTCAGGGTTTGAGAGAAGAGAAAAAACAGGAAAGTGTCATGGAAACTAAGGGTAGCAGAAAGAGGTGACCCACAGTGGAAAATCACACACGCAAGGGCTCACGGGGTTCACTGAAGTATGGAGAAGGTCACTAGTGGTCTTGGTGACAGCAGTTTATTTATATTTTGTGTTGGCGGAAACACAGATCACAGCAAGTTCAGTAACTAATGGGAGGTGTTTGAGATGTTTGTCCAGGAAGGAGAGGGTGGTAGCACAAGAAAGAGGCAGGATCTGGGATGGACCTGATTCAATATTAGAGTCAAGAACTTGCTTCAGTGTTGATGGGGAGATGTGAGGAGAGTAGGAGACATTGGAGAGGACAGAAAGAGGGTGCAGGTAAGGTCCTGAGATCGAAGCCAGGGTGGGATGCAGAAGGCTAGTGGCAAGGTCAGGTAGGACACAATCTTCCAGCAAACCAGAGGTCAAGTGCAGAGCAAGTGTTCAGACAGGCTGGTAGAAGGGAGGGCAGGATGTCGAAGGATTTCCTACCTCTCGGCTCCCACTGCAGTTTTGAAGAAAGATGCTTTATCATCTGCTGAGAATTCAGATGTGAGTAAATACGTTGAAGTTTGAAGACAAGGGATAGGGTTTTCCCCATACACACAGTGGAACAGACGTAGACCAGGGAGACCACAGCAGGCAGTGCCGAGGCCCAATCCAGCTTGGCCCCCACGGTGATGGGTCTACCTTTTCAGGTAGAAGCCACCTACCACCTAGGTACAGTTCAGAGGAAAAGAGCTGGTTCATTCCACAGTTGGGTTTCACCAGGTGATGCAACGAAGGGGAAATTATGCTATAAGAGAGAATGCATAATATTCCAAGCTATGCAACCTACAGTGTAAAAGGAGAGGAAAAAAGCAGAGAGGTCAGAGGACAGGTGCAGGTCCAGAGATGGAGTGGAGAAGCTGAGAGGATCTAGAAGCACATCAGAATTAGTAATTTCAGAGGTGGGGTAGTCAGGGTAGTGACTAAGTCCAGGGAGGGGTGATGGATGTGGGTGGCCAAGACACAGTGGGACAACAGAGATGGGGACGTCAAGTATCTAAAGCCGAGGGTGTGGGTTGGACCACTCTCAGGGACACTGAAGTCATCCACACATCCTGCCTCTCCTGGCAGCACCCTGCTGGTCAGCACATAGGTTGCTATGGTGGCGGCTGGGCAGAGAAGACGTGGTGGCAACTATAACCGGGAGAGGTCTGGGAGATGTTTCCAAGGGAGAGAAAGATTTGGTCCCTTGTGTAAGCTTTGAGTTCTCATAGGCTGGAGGCATCCAGAGCCTGTTATCAAGATGCATGAGGACTGAGAACCTCTTCTAGGATTCTCTCTCCTCACTGTTACTTTATTCATTTATTTCTTTGGGTACTGAGGATAGAATCCAGGGGCATTCTATCTCTGAACTACACCCCTGGCCCTTTTTATTTATTTTTTATTTTGAAACAGGGTCTCGCTAAGTTGCTGAGGGTCTTGCTAAGTGATGAGGCTGGCCGCAAACCTGTGGTCCTTCTGTCTCAGCTTCCCAAGTACTGGAATTACAGGCGTACGTCACCATGTCTGGCTTGCTCTGTTATTTTAGAAGCCAAAGGAACAACCCAGAGTGATATGCTTATCTTCTTCCCCTGCCTAGGAGCCTGCCCCTTCTCTGTGTTCCTTCAGCCTCCCCATTAGATAACTCAGAGTCTCACTTCCTATATGCATCAGTCACCAATTCTGCCTCTTTCTTTCTATTCCCATCACCCCTGTTCTGATTCATTTCTTTGTCTCCTTATATCACAATTGCTTCCTAACTGATTTCTGTGCTGAGCCCTCCCCTCCCGACTTTCCTGAGCTCCCCCTTCCTAAAAGGCAGAGGCCAAGGAGAAGACACTGCAGCAGTTCCCCCCAAACACCCTTTATACCATCAGTCCAGTCTTCCTAAAACGCTGGTCAGCTTCTGCGACTCCCATGCTTGCGATTGCTCAGAGGATCTCTGTCTACAGAACAAAGATCAGGCTTCCGTGGCGTGATAGCAAGACTCCTCTTGATCTGGTCCCGTGTCCCTTGCCCCCCACTCCTTTGCTCCTCCCTCCAGGCATATGTGCCAGTTGCCCTAGTAAGCCACACGCTTTCCTGACTCTGGGCTTTTGCCTCTGTTGTCCCTCCAGCCTGGGATGCCCTTCTCCTCTTTCTCTGCCTGTCAAGAGCCTGTGCATCTTCTAGGGTGTAGCTGCAACCAGTCTTCTGTCTGGTGGCTTTTCTGACCTTCATCATTCAGAATTAATGAGTCATGGTGGGCTTGGTGGCACATGCCTGTAATCCCAGTACTTGGGAGGCTGAAACAGGAGGATTACAGGTTTGAGGTCAGGCTCAACAACTTGGCAAGACCCTGTTTCCAAACAAAAAATAAAAAGGGCTGTGGGTGTAGCTTGAAGGTAGAATGGCCCTGGGTTCAATCCTTAGTACAAAAAAAATTAATCAGCCCTCTTTATGCAACAAAGCCAGCATGTTGCTGGTGTCTCTGCTTAGCACATATTACGATTAGCTGCTTTGAAGTCGTCATGCAACACTTATTCTGCAAATGTGTTAGGTGTGCAAGACGCCGAGAATACAGACAGAAGGCCAGCCCTGCCGCCAAGGTTCTCAGTTCTGGCTGGGGGTATGGGGGTACAGACAGGCTGACAAGCATCATCAAGCTTAGTGGTGCGCACTGTGATGAGTGAAGGACATCTACCCAAAAAGGGGACCTGGAAGATGTCCCGAGGGAAGGTGGCATCTAAACCAAGGCTGGGAGGAGGAGCTGCCTGGATTTTCAGGTAATTCCACCATGTAGTGGAGTGACCGGTTTCTATATCTCTCTCCCAAGCTACAATCAAAGTTCCTTGGGTTCAGGGACAGGTTTACTTATTATGTCTGAGCCCCTAGGCCCCAGCCCAGCACCCAGCATGTCACAGAAGCACACTGTCTTGATTGTGAGGATGAGCCTGTGGGCTCCAGGAAGCAGGAGCTGAGTCGCCATCCCAGTGCCTTGTAGGGAGGCCTGGCAGAGACAACATTTGCTGAAATGAAGTAGGAGACAGTTCCTCAGAAGTAGCAGGTGCTGGAGGCCCATGAGTAAACAGTTGGCCCGGGACATGTCTCAGACCAGACAAAGTGCTTGAGATTCTTGCAGCTGCCAGACCCCCAGACACCAGCAGGCCAGTGCTCATCTGCCCCTGCTACCAGGCCAGCCCTAATGTCACTCTCCTGCACACCCCAGGGGCAGGGAGGAACACTTCCAGCAAGTGGTAGGGTGGGGAACTGTGGGGACTGGGCTGGAGTGACTCATGGCGACAGACAGACCAGGACAGACGGCCAATGATGACAGGCAGATGGAGTAGAGGCACACTTCAATGCACCAGTGCCCTCCCCAACTGGGGACTGCCTCCCGCGGGTGTGGTGTGGAGGCTGTGGATTCAGCAGTGTGGTGAACCGGCAGCCATTAAGCCATCTTAAAGGGAGGACAGAGGGGACCTGTTCCCTGAATGTGGCCCCCAAACAACCCAGCAAGCAGCTTCTGAGGAGACATGGGGAGAAAGTCTGCTCCTGGGTGGGTGCAGGGAGGTGTGTGTGTGTCCAGTGGACCCCCCACTGGTTGGGGGGGCAGTGGTATGCGGAGGGAGAAGGCATTATGATAAAAGCTAGAAAATGTCCTGAATTCCAGGGCTGAGGAAAATCTCCCAGCACTCTGCAGTTCTCAACCAGGAAGTGGGGAATTCCCAGCAGATGGGGGGAGGGAGGAAGAGGGGAGAAGGTTCCAAATGGTCAGGGCTTCATGAGCAAGAGCCCTCTCCTCCTGAGGCAAGTCCCTGCTTGTCCCCTGGAGGTGGAAGTAGGGACCCAAGGTGTCCCTCAAGGCTCTGGATGCTGGGTGCTCCCATCTCACGCCTGGCCCCTCAGGCCTTGGGTGGGAGGTCAGGCAGCTTCCCTGCCTCCCCACCCACCTGGCTCCTCTCCCAGGCTCCTCAGAGTTCTCCTCCTCCTCCTCTCCTCCCAACATTCCTCCCTGGCACTTCTTTATTCCCCTCACTGTTTCCTGGGAGAAGGTGGGGGGAGGCCAGGATTTGCTCCTCCCCAGGGGGGGTCCCCAGTGTACCTCAAGGAGAGCTTGAGTCTGGCCTGTGCTCCCTGCTGCGCTCCTGCCTGCAACCGGCCTTGGCTCTGGCTCTGTCCCCAACAAGTTACCCAGCCACTCCAAGCCCAGGCTTGCGCCTCTGCAAAGCGGGGATGCCCCTCTGCACGGCTGGCACCTGCATGTTGGCTGTACAGATTGCTGCTTGCTTATTCAACAGCCATTCAGCACATCTTTTTGTTGTTCTGGACTCTGTTCTCCATGTTAAGGATGAAGCAATGAACAAAACAGAAAATCCCCTGTCCTTGTGCAGCTTATACTTGGTGGGGAAGACGAACAGAAACAAACAAGTGATTAAATAAGTGTGTGACATAAGCCGGGCATGGCGGCACATACCTGTAATCCCAGTACTCAGGAGGCTGAGGCAGGAGGATCACTCTGTTTCAAAATAAAAATTAATAAGGGCTGGAGGTATAGCTTGGAGGTAGAATGTCCCTGGGTTGAATCCCAATTACCCCCACCACTCCCACACACAAAGTAATATGTAATAAATATAACTTTCTACCATGCAGAAAGATGAAGCAGGGATAGGAGATGGAAAGTGAGATAGTTCTATCTGAGGATGCTCAGGAAAAGCCTCTCAGAGGATGTGACAATTGAACAGAGAGTGCAGGTGACAACCTGGGGAGAGCCTTCCAGGCCGAGGGATGCTCTGAGGCTGGAATGAGTTTGGCTCAAGGACCAACGAGGCCTGGAGTGAAGCGGAGTGAGCCAGGCCAGCATGGGAGAGCTGAGGTCAGAGGATAAGGCAGGCCATCCTCTAGGGCCATGTGTATCACTCCAGGGAGTTTGGGTTTTAATCTAAGTAATGGTTTTGAGCAGCGTAGTGACATGATCAATATACACTTTTAAAAGATTACTCTGTGTGGAGAATTCCCTGCTGAAGTGGAGCCCGGAGAGCAAGCAGGAGACTCAGGTAGGAGGCTGTGATCATTATTCATCAAAACAACTGCCCCCACTCACTGTCCCAGAGCCTGGCACATGAGTTCCCCCATCTCTCCTCTTCTCATCCAATTGCTGGTTTACTCCCCATGGAGTCTAGAGTCTGCCCCCTCTCCAGGAAGCTGCCCCCAAGGGGGTTTAGACTAGAGTTCTCTGAGGCAGGCAATGCTCTGGGTCCTCTCCTCCTGCTGGAACTTCCTTGGTACTGTCCATACTACCTGGGCCCCCAAACAAGGTACAAAATGCTAAGTAAGGGTCCAAGGGCCACTCTCTGTCTGGTCCCCTCTCCTCCCTGGGGCTCCTCTCCCTGCCTGATGGGTAGGTGTTAAGGCTCCTGGTTTCGCCCCAGGCCCCTTCTCCTTCCCCTCCTACCCACTCTCTGCCACAGTCCCACCAGTCTGGAGGGACTGCCAGGGAAAGCCCCTGTCCTTGTGCAGCTTATACTATGGTGGGGAAGATGAACAAGAAACAAACAAGTGATTAAATAAGGGTGCGACATAAGCCGGGTGTGGTGGCACACACCTGTAATCCCAGTACTCAGGAGGCTGAGGCAGGAGGATCACAGGTTCAAGATCAGCTTCAGCAACTTAACAAGACTCTGTTTCAAAATAAAAATTAATAAGGGCTGGAGGTATAGCTTGGAGGTAGAATGTCCCCTTAGCTGGAAGTCACATTTCGGTCACCAGTGTTGACTGGTCATTCCTAAGGCCACCTTCTAAGTGAAGATGGACAGACAGGCTGCCCTGCCCTGCCCTGCCCTGCCCTGCCCTGAGGGCTTAGACAGAAAAACACATAAACAATTTTATGACATGATGTTGGAGAGTGATGAATGCTAAGATGAAAATTAAAGTGGGGTAGGATAGAAAGTGATGGGAGCCAGGGTCACTCTACCTCGGATCTTGCAGTATTTGAATGTGTGAGCCATGTGAATGGCTGAGGAGAGCGCATTTTAGGCAAAAGCAAGAGCAAGTGTAAATACCCTGAGATGAGAAGCAAACTTGCCAAGAGGCTGATGAGGTCAGCATGGAGAAGGAAGATAGGTCATTTCAGAATATCTCCAGATGAGCTGAGCGTGGTGGTGCATACCTGTAATTCCAGTACTTGGGAAGCTGAGACAGGAGGATGGCAGGTTCGAGGCCAGCCTCAGCAATTTAGCAAGACTTTCAAAAATAAATAAAAAAAATAAATGAAATAGGTCTGGGGGTGGAACTCAGAGGTAGAAACCCCTGGGTTCAATTCCCAGTACCGCAAAAATAAATAAATAGTAATTCCAGATGCTCCTCTTAGACTTAGACCCCAGTGCCCAGTGACCCACTGACTCCTCCACCTGGAGGTTCCTCGGGCATCACCATGACTTCAGCAGGCCCACAACTTAACCCCTCCCCTTCCTCCCCAAACCTGTGCCTCTTCTGTCCTCTATTCCAAACTGTCACCCGTGCTGGTAAGTAGCAGATGACCACGGCTCGTCTGTCTCTGCCAGTCACCCCACACACCCAGGCAACCCCAGTCCCACCAGAGCCCTCTTAAAATATTCCTCAGATCTCAGCTCTTTGTGGGTCAGGATCTCATCCCTGTCATAGCAAGGGTCCCTAAACGGGTTCACCTCTGCTAACTCTGTCCGGGAAGATGACCGTTCATAGAGAAAAGCTAAGTGATGCGAGGCAGTGTGTAATCCGTGAAGGGAGGGCCAGATCTGCAAACTGGAGGGACCAAGAGAGGCTCGTGGAAGAGGGAAATCTCATCCTCCCCCAGCTCAATGGCCCTGCCTACCCCTCCAGAGACCAAACCTGGTCTACCCACCTGGACACTTGTCCTCACCTGCCCCTCAGGGAGCTTGCACTGAGCACATCTATGTTGGCACTCACCATCCTACTACCCCAGAAGCTGCTCCTCTCAGTAAATGGCCCACTTAATCAGAAACCTGGGAGCACACTTGGCTCCCCTCCATTGCTCCCCCCTCTACTCCACCACGAGCCTGGGCAGTCAACAGTCCCCTTAGCTGGAAGGCACCCTGGACCCTTCCTCTTTGCCTCAGCTCCCTGGTGATCTCCTGACTCAAGCCACCATCGCCTCCACCCCGATCACATACTGCCTCCCAAGGGGACTCCCCACCACAGCGCGCCCTCCCTTGGTCTGTGGTCCTCACTCTGGTCACTCCCAACCTTCCAAGGTGCAAATCCACTCATTGTGAGCCCCTGCCGCAACCTTTCATTGGCTTCTCATGGCTCTTAGGATAAAGTTCAAACTGTGCAGGGCTTCGGGGTAACTCCCAATCCCTTCTCACCACCCACCCTCGAACCCTCTAGTCCAGATTTTAGGAGCAACCTTCAGTTCCTAGAATGCACTGTGTATTGCTTTGGCCTTCCTACTTTCTGTTTCCTCTGGTCTAGACACCCTCGCTGCCTCCTTCCCACCCTGGCTCCCTGGCCTCCTAACTCCTGCTTGTACCTCAAGAACCAGCAGAGGTGTCCCCTCCTCCAGCCACCTTCTGCGATCTTCTCCAGGCTGGGTGGGGTACTTCTCCCAGGTGTTCCCATAGCACCAGAGTCACCTGGCTACATTCAAGTGTCTGTGCATGTCTCTGGACACTCCTCAAGACTGGCAGGTTCATGAGTCTTGTCTAACTCATCAGGCCCACCCCAACCCAGAGACCTCAGCACGTGGCACTGGGCTTGGCACGGAAAGGTGCTCAATAGTTATTTTGTGAATGGATGGATGGGTGATGTGAGGGTGGAAATGGGGTTTAAAGTCTGGGTGCATCTGGAGAGGGAAAGATTTTCTGGCGTAGCGGGTGGTGGAGAGGGGCGTGGTGAAGGCAAAAATGTTGTTGTTGTTTGGATATAGAATTGCCCTGGAAAAGCTCATGCAAAAGTATTCAGAGGTGAACTAACTGAATCATGGGCATTCTAATCTCATTGAAAGATTAATAATTTAAATGGATTTATTGGGTAGTAACATAGGCAGGTGGGGCATGGCTGGAGGAGGCGGGTCACTGGGGGTATGGTCTTGGGGCCTATATATGTCCCTCTCCCCCTCTTCTTGTTTTCTTTGCTTCTGGCCTCCATGATGGGAAAGCAGCATCTCTCTGTGTATCGACAGCTGCTGTCACCACGGCCATTTATGCTTTGGGGCCAGCTCTGTGCACTGAAACACTGAGGCACAATAAATCTGTCTTCCCCTAAGCTTGTGTGTCAGGTACTTAGATCGCAGCGGTGAGAACGCCAACTGAGACAAGTATGGAATGGCTGTGTGTGCCGTGTCACATCGAGGGCGCAGGAGGCCACCCGATTGGAGTGGAGGTGTGAGAGAGTGAAGGGGATTCATCAAGAAGCGACATGGTCAGAGCCATATCTAAGGACATCAGTCTGGGGTGGCCAGGGAGATCAGGGGAGAGAGGAGGGACTTGGAGACCACCCTCAGCAGGGAGTCTGTGCTGGGCTCCTCCTTGGGCCGGAAGACCCTCATCCAGCCACAAGCCTCTGGCAGCCGTGGGTTGTGGAAGGCAAACTCCCCACTCCACTGGTTGACCTTCCTAGTGACTCACGCTAGAGGGGTCAGCTCCCTGCAGAACGTCATTGTTGACAGGAAGAGGGGTCAGACTTTCCCTTCCCCAGCCAGCTTCCTGGGCACCAAGACAGCAACATAGGACAACAAAGTGTGTGGGCGGGAGGGCTCCTGTCTGGGGATGGAGAGCACACCCACCCTCACCCACCGTGCCACATGACAGCAGGCTGACCAGTTGTCAGTCACTGAGTCAAGCAGCCCTGGGAACCCTCTCACAGCCGCTGTGGAGATGTGAGGGGACAGGAGAGAGGAGGCATCATTCCAGTCCCTGTTCCCAGACAGGACCATGAGGCGGACTCACTCTACGGTGTGAGGCATGCATTCCAAGGGGGCCACTGGAGTCAGGGAAGGCGGCAGACCCCCAGAAGGATATACCCTAGAACCCAGGACCAGGTCAGGAAACCTGTCGCTCTGATATGGAAGTTAGCCCACTGTGCTAGGAACCTTGGAAGGTTTGCTCCAACGCCAAGAGTTGTTGTTTAGAGTTTATTCTCTATAGAAGAACAAGGTCACATGTGTGGTCTGCCCAGGTTAGGCCATCTTGCAGGACTCTGTGTGAGTCAGAATATTCAACTAATGAGAAAAGACTACAGATCTGAGGGTGGGGGTCAGGAAAGAGGGGGCTTAGAGCATCTTCAGGGTCCAGAATCCACACACACACAGGCATCTTCTCAATCAAGAAAGAGATTGGGGACCATTGAACCAGAGGACAACAGAAGTGAACTTGAAGCTCCAGGGTCTGTGTCTGGCAGTGGCTCCCCAAAGCCACCCCATTCCCTGTGTGTGGAGTTCCACCTCCCTGGACAGGAGGCAGCAGAATCCAGATCCTCCTCTCACCTGCAGGATGGCAGGAAGGGAGGTACCTTTGGTTTATGATGGATAGTTTGCTTTAGCAACCCTGGAACTTAGAAATAGATGTGAGGAGGAGAAGTGTTGTCGTGCCTGGGCTGAGGGCGGTAAACCAGACAGTGGGGGAAAGAAAGATGAGCGGGGCGCTGGGCTGGGGACTTGGTCATGGAGAAAAGGGATAAGAGGAGGGGAGAAGCATTCCCCTCCCACAGCCACTTCTGCACCCAAGGTACAAGATCCCAATGAGCTGGGATTCTTTCTCTGTCCAATCTTCTCCTCCCATCTCCTCCTCTAGGCCCATCCAGCAATATAGACCCTGCAGCTGGCCTGGAGCCGGACTGGAGGCAGAAGCAGGAGTCAGAACCGGTTTGTCCTCTGCCGGGAAGTCTCTTCTGGCAGTTGCCACAGAGCTGGCTCCTTGTCAACTTCACACCCTCTAGGAGACTTTCATTGGTCTCCCCTTCGATGCAGCCCACCCTGACATTACTGTCACAGCCCCTGTTTCATTTTCAGATAGCACTTACCATGACCTGGTATTTTCTCTATTCTTTTCCTTGTTTATTTCTGGCTCCTCTGTGTGGAACATATGCTCTGCTCACAAGCGCAGGGACTTGTCTGTGTTGCTCTCAGCTGTCACCTAGAACCATGCCTGGTACTAAATAGGTGCTCACATATTTAGTTGATTTGCAGATGAATAATAACTGCCAACATTTGTTGAGTGTTGCCAAGTACTTTTTTAATGTATTGACTCAAGGGTCAGTGAGCTATGGGCTTCAAGGCAGTCTGGCTCCCAGCCAGGTTTTATAAATAAATATTATTGGAACACACACCCATTCATGTATGTACCATCTATGGCTGCTTTTGCAATACAATGGCAGAGCTGAGTAGCTGTGACAAGGTCAGCATGGCTGGCAAACTAAAAATGTTTCCTGTCCAGACCCTTACAGAAAAGGTCTGCTGGCCCATGCATTAACTCGCTTAATCCCCACCAACGCCACCGAGGTCAGTGCTATTATTGATACCATCTTACAAATAAAACAACTGAGGCACAGAGAGCTTGTCCCAGGTTACAGAGAGGCTGGATTCGAATTCATATGGTCTTGCTCTGGACCCAGGTTCCTAGCAGGCTACCATGTCCCATGACTTTTCTAGAAATGAGTGGGGGGAGGGGAGTGTCATAAGCATCATGGGAGTAGCGGGTAAGAAAGGAAAGGGAAATGGAAATTATTGAAAATAAAGAAGCCGGGCGTGGTGGCGCACGCTTGTAATCCCAGTACTTTGGGAGGCGGAGACCGGAG
>PVJS01001132.1:68787-104742 GCA_004027185.1 Glis glis | reverse complement strand
GAGCTGAAGCTGGCCGCGAACCTGGATCCTCCGGTCTCCGCCTCCCAAAGTACTGGGATTACAAGCGTGCACCACCACACCCGGCTATTTTATTCTTTATTTTGAAACAGGGTCTCACTAAGTTTCGGAGGGCCTCACTAAGTAGCTGAGGCTGGCCACAAACCCGGATCCTCCGGTCTCAGCCTCCCAAGTACTGGGATTACCAGCGTGCACCACCACACCTGGCTCACATTTTCTTTTATGATAAAGAAACTGAGGCAAAAATGTTAAATAACTTGCAAGATCACACAGCTTCGAAATTGGTGAACCTAGGATTTGAACAGGGGTCAAGTCACTGCTCTTAAACACCTTGCTGTACTACCTATTATAATGTGTGGTGGGGGAGGGGTACATTCTGTATTTTTTCCCTCTTTACTTAATTTATTCTATTTCCCCTTTGTATTTTCTTTCTGTTCATCTCTCACCACTTAGAGTTTTGAGGAACTGTCCAGCCTTTTTCATTCAGTTGAGTACAGGACAGACTTACCAATGAGAACAAGCTGCGGGTTTGATCCCAGCTGGACCCGTAGGTAAGCCCAGAGGAGAATTGTTCCCCGGCCCTGGCCTGCCACATTGTCCCACTTGACGAAAAGGTATAGATGGTCCTATAAGAGCCCATCATGGCTGGTGGCAGAGCCACTCAGAATTCTTACTGACTTGACGATTGGTCAGAAACAACATCTTTCTGGAGGGAAGTTAATGTTCTCCACCTTTCTATGTCTAAGCAGAGGTTGTTGGGTGAGTCTCAGCCATCCTCCTCCATTTTCTTTCCTTCCAGATAAAACTAATTCATGGCATTCCGTTGTCAAACAGAATCCAGATAATAGCTCTCAGAAAATTTTCACTGTTAGACCCAGGAGTCTGAAAAGACTTTTTCTTTGCAATAAGTGGTCAACTGGCACAAATCCCTCAAATGAACGCAGCTGCCCAAACCTCTGAGGGACAGGAGCACAGTCCTCACCTCCAGGAGGGCAGGAAGTGTATTCAATTTTTTATCAGGCACTTTCTAAGATACTTTAATATCTCATTAACTTAACACCACTAATTTAGAATTTAAATAACTTAGATATGAACTAGCCCAAACTCGAACCTTTTGTGATTTATGAAGAATGGTTTGCAAAATAAATTAATGATATAAACACCATTTCAGACAAAATGTTTTATTCATTAGAAGACAAACTATTTTTAACCTGCCTCAAGTAATTATAAATTAATATTATGGTCTGCCCTTTAGTTTTTCCTGAGGTTCTCTGCTAGGGTGATTTTTTTTTTTTTTTTTGCCTAAATAAGAGAAAAGGACAGCTTACAAAACTGGTATTTCTAATTATTATGTCCAATGCATGCTTTAATATTTTTGTACATGACATTATATCTCAAAGGGAACTTAAAAAAGATCTTCAAATACCCTTTTCCTTAAAAAGAGGCCATTGTTGACAATGTTAAATAATTCATGTACCTTGAAAACATTATCTCCCAGGTCAGGCACTGGGGATCCAGGATTTGAGCAGAGGTCGTCTGACTGCAGCACCCTTGCTCTTAAACACCTAGTTACATTGCCCACTGCTGTTGCATGTGTGGCAGACACATCCTGCATTTCTTCCCTCTTATTTTTTATTTATACCTTTATTGGTTCAATGTAATTATACATCATACTAATGGGACAGTCTCTTGGGTTGACTGCAGAAGAATCCATTGCTAAGCCCAATAGAGTTTTCCACTGGTAATGCATAATCTGCCACATCGACCACAGTATACTGGTTGATCATTCTGGATTCATTTTGATAATTATGAACTTCTAAATTGGGAAAAATTCAGACATTTCGATTTGGTCTATCCAAATTGTAACATTAAACATCTAATTTATAAATAGTTTTGCCTTTTCCTCGATACTGGGCTCTAGTTAGATAATTTGAAAGTTCTAAAGTCCAGTATTTTTAATCCTGTGAGTAATTGCTTCTACTGTTTCTAGAGAAAGTATGTGTAAGTAGTTTCTAACAAGACATTCTACTCCTTTGAAAGATGGTTTGAAAGGTTTGTGGTCTTGGCCTTCAGATGATAGAGATCAATAATGTGATAGCCATAGTGTTTATCAGAAGAAATGAGAGATGATCTGCCGCACTGGAGGAGCCCTTTTATTATTTATGCATATCCCATAACATCGTGTTGTATATGTCAAATATATACAACAAAAATTAATCTAGAAGAGAAAAGGAAATGTAGATATCAAGGATATGTTGAAGGAGCCTCTCTGTGACTCCCCACATGGGGCAAGGACAGATAAAACCTGGTTTATTTAATAGATGAGGGAGTCTTTATAGGGTCAGAGACACGATGATGATGGCACATTACAGAGTTACAGATTTTCAGAGCCAGAAAATGACAAGCAAAGAGTCAAGAATTCAAGTCTCCTTCCTGGAATAGCATTCTGCATTCACTTTACTTTTAATAAGTAGAGAATTGAAATGAGAGTTTTGAAAAGTTTGCTACCACTTCTGAGGCATAGTGGTGAGTAGAGAGAGCCCTGGATGAGGGCTGAGGATCCAGACCCTGTTCCCAACCCTGTCATCCAGTCTTGGGAAAGACATAGCATTCTTCTGGATTTCATCTGCCTTATCTGCAAATGAAAGGATTGGATAAGATGCTGTGTTTCCCTGACCGCCGCATTAATGGACATCCATTTTTTTAAAAAAAATCTAGTGCTTTGTTAAAATATGGAGGGCAGAAAAGTATTGTAGTAACCAGGCATGGTGGCACATATCTGGAATCCCAGTGCTTGGGAGGCTGAGACAGGAGGATTGCAGGTTTGTGGCCAGCCTCAGCAACTTAGCAAGACCCTCAGAAACTTAGTGAGACCCTGTTTCAAAATAAAAAATAAAATAGGGCTGGGGATGTACTCGGAGGTAGAATGTCCCTGGGTTCAATAAAAAGACAGAGAAGGAGAGAGAAAGGTACTGGTGCCAGGGCTCTGATCTGCTGAACAGTCTGGCAGGCTGTCGTTCAGGTGCCTCTCACACAGGGCGCTCTGCTCAGTCATCGCCTTAGCTACTAACGTGGTGCAGCCAATGAGCTCTGCCTGGCATGACCAAAGTCAAAGAGGCACAAGGGCTCGTTAACCTCCGCTCGACCCCATTAAGCCCGCCAGAGTGTGACTTTGGCCATATAAAGCAAATGCGTTGGCTCTGAGCCCATCAGGACTTCTGAGGCTCTTTCTCAACAAGGAAGCAAGCAGGGAATGAGATAGATTTTATTTTATTTAATCTCCATTACAGATATATGAAGTCAGGATATGATATGTAACACAAGAATGCCAAAATGCAGCCCAATTCATAATGGCTGATATGGAACCAACCTAGGTGTCCATCCGCAGGTGAATGGATAACGAAATGCGATTGATACACGCAATGGGATTTTACTCCGCCCTAAAGAAGAACAAAATGATGTCATTTCCAGGAAAACAGATGAAACTAGAGAACATTATGCTAAGTGAGATCAGCTTGTCTCAGAAAGTCACAGGTCATATGTTTTCTCTCATATGTGGAAAATAGAGAGAAAATAAGAAACAAATGGGGCTTCAGATGAAGAATGAGGAGAGAGAATAGTCGGATGGCGGGAGGGAACTGGGGGAGAGGGATGGGGAGGTAAAAAAGGAGACCTGATGAAGGAAACGGTTCAAATAATATTATGTCCACATATGACGGGATGGCTACCGATCTCACTAACATGTATGGGGGAGCAGGGTGGGGGGCCCCAAGGAAAACACACCAGGTGCTGCGTGCATGTATGTCTGTATCGTTTTGAACCTCACTATGATGCATTATTATAATGCACCGATAAAAGTATTTTTAAAATGCTTGCAGGAGCTTTGAGAAATGGATTTCAGGTTAGCTGGTGCTGTCATGAACGATGCTGAACTGAACATCGGAAGACTTGCGCTCTAGTCCTGAATAGATAGGAAGGTCATTAAGAAAGTCATTTAGCATCTCGGGACCTGTTTTTGCCTCTCAAATAAGGGTTCTCAGTGGATAATTTCTAACTTTTCTTCTAGTTCTAGCAATCTGAGATTCTGTGTGACATTAGAACTTTATGAGATAAGCCATCAGGTTTCTTAGGAGTCAAACTATATCCTAGAGACAAAGCAAGCAATTTTAAAAATATATCACACCTTGATGGGGCTTGCAGGGGTCTTACGGGCGGAACTTCTGAACTTGGCTGCCGTTTGAAGCGAGGGTTTCAGACTGTGTGCTTGAGGATGACCTGTTTCATGAAAAGGAGTGTGACTGTGGGGACCTCTCATCCTAACTATTGTTTAATCCTTTACCCAGGATTTCTACATGAAAGCGTTGAGGTTTTAATTAATATTCAGAATTGACATAGTACAGCAATATGCAAGGGTGGTTCTGGGTTTTCAAAAGGTCCTATGGAAAGTTAAATTGATTAATGTGATTAATGTGACCAAGTTTACCCTCTGTATGTGGAATCCGATCTCTATTCCTTGGGTGTATTCCACTGATAGGTTGGTCTTCTTAAAACATAGTCGTCATACTTATGTTCACTGAGCAAGGTTTTGCCTCTAGATACTCACATCATGCTAATATATTCTTTTCTGAATGTTCTCTATTATAGAACCCTACATTTGTATCCTATGTGTTACAATTTTCTTACCCACTATTTTATTTGTTCCTCACAACAATCTTGTTTGGGAAGCTGGAGGTGCCATTGTAGGGCGAGTAACTGAGGGTCAAGTGACAAGGTCATCTGCCTAGATTATTTTTTCACCATTTTCATCACCAGTGAATGGACTGGTGTGTTCTGCATCCTTGCTCAAGATGGGTATATATTTGCAAGCTCCTCACTGATAGGTAAATAGTGTCACATCTCAGGGAATTACTCAGAAAAATGCTATGTCAATGATTAATCTATATGCTGCTGAAGGATACAATGATTAAAAGATACTTTGAGCCAGGCGCAGTGGTGTATATATGCTTACAATCCCAGTACATGGGAAAGGAGGATAGCAGGTTAGAGGCCAGCCTCAGCAATTTAGCAAGACCCTCAGCAGCTTAGCGAGACCCTGATTTAGGGCTGGGGGTGTAGATTGGAGGTAGAATGCCCCTAGGTTCAACCCCCAGTACCAAAAAAAAGACACTTTGGAAAAGAATATTTTGTATATTGTCATAAAGTTTTATAAATACTTTTGACAAGTATAAAATGCCCAAGAGTGCTTCAGTAGATAAAATGAACTTGCAGAGCTGGTAAAGGGTGAACCCTCCAGAAAGAGAATCATTTCTAAGGAAAATCAGGAGGATCTGGAGCAAGAATAGCCAGCGAAATTTAACTACAGACAGATTACATTACCCACGAGTGTGGTTCATTTCCTGAAAGTTCACATTTCTCAACTTACACACCCGATTCAATGTGTCTCCTTCAAAGGCATCGTCTTGAGAAGCTATATAAGTATTCCATTCATGTAGCTTATTAATTGAATTATTTCTGGAACTTCTCTTTTATAATTGCCTTCTGAAATGGAAAGTTTCTTTTAAATGGTTTTAATGGTGTTTTAGATAAAGTTAGAATTATTCAGAACCATGTCTGGTAAAAAGATGGGTACTTAAGCCAAGTCATTTATTTCACACATTTCCTTTTTCCTTCTCTCTTCTCTCTCTTTTCTCTCTCTCTCTCTCTCTCTCTCTCTTTCTCTGTCTCTCTCTCTGTCTCTCTCCTCTTCCCTTTTCCTTCCTTTATTCAAAAGAAGAGATGGGACTAAATTATTTTGTGTGTCTCATAACCTTTGTGTGAACAATTCTAGAAATTATTCTAAATAATTCAGCATTGTCATGATAGGAACCTATTTCCCAAGTTAATGATGTTGGCTGTTTAATTCTAGTTTGTTCGTTTAAAATTCTGTCTGTGGTTTGGGAATTATATCCTTTAGAATGAATTCTACAGAGCTTTTGCTTGTATGTTGGAATTGTTTCAAACTACAGGGGACCTGAATATTACCCTCCAACTAGTGATGGGGTTGGTAAGCAGCGCTGAGAGGTGAGAAGCAGTGCCAGGAATGGACAGGATGTCATGTGGGCTGCTGCACTGGAGGTATTCAGAGGAGCCAGGGCATGTGACAACTGTGTAAGGGAAGAAGGGATGTTAAACCCAATGTCACATCCGACAATCAGAATGGTATGGTAGCAAGGACACGGGACTGAGGATGTTGCTGAAACCTCCATTCCCAATTAGTAATGTAACACTGGACAAATGAGCGAACCTCTCCGTCCTTGTCTCCTAATCCATCAAATTAAAAATATAGAACTAAATGAGTTTAGAGTTTCTTTAAAAATTAAAATTGATTTTAGAAGGGATGCATGAGAAAGGTCTTGAAATGCATGAAGGACTCTCATGTAGAAGAATTAGACCAGGACTATAAAATATCTAAGGAGGAAACAAGTACCAAAGGGTTCAAAGGAAGAGATTTCACATTGAAGTAAGACAGAAAGATGGCTACCTTGAGGACAGAGGATGGTGGGATGAGTTTCCCCATCAATGAAAGTATCCAAGAAGAGCTGAGATGATAAATGTTATGTTGTTGGAGAGGGGAAGCATCAACTACAAGATGGGGTGGGTTAGTTGTTCTAAAAGTCTCTTTCCATTAAAAAATTCCAGCAATCTCTACTCTTTTGGGATCCTCTGTGTCCTTGATTTCATTTGTGAAGCCAAACAAGACCAAGGAATGACGGGCTTACAAATCCCAGACAGTTCTAGAAGATAGAAGTGATTCATGCGGGTGTGGTTCATACTGCCTAGACATCTTTATAATTGCTGGGAAGCTATGTATTCTAGCAACCATTTGTTTAACCTACTGCTACCTGCAAAAAAATCAAAGAGACTCTCAATTTCACTAAATGAAAAGCGTTAAAAGAGCGATCTCCAAGCTGCCTCCCACACTGCTAGTGTGAGATGTCCCTTTTGCTTCTTAGCAGAGCCACATCTCACAAAGACAATCAGGCCCCAAGTTCCAGAATAGCATCTCATCTGAACACAGACCTAATCATTATTGATTCCTTGGGCCATTATAGTAAAGGGACATTAATTACCAGCAGCCCAGTTGCACTAATGCAGTTGTAATGAGCACACCTGTGGGAATTCCCAGTGAAGGGACTGCTCATCAGATCACAGCCACGGGCAGGGGAATGGGGTGGACTGGAGTACAGGGGTCCAGGAGGAAGATGGTGTCTTGGTCTGACCTCAGTTACCTCTAGAGGGTCTATAATTTATGCCCAATGCCCACAGAGCACTCTGAAATGCCTCCTTCTCCTCCTACTCTTGGAAATTTGCTATTCACTATATACAGTGCAAATGCCCTGGTTTCCAGATGCATCCTGTGGTACCAGACCCCTGCTACTGGACTCATCTCACAACTCTTAGAAATGTGAGTGGGCAAGACCTTCCTAAGGGTTACCGAGTATGTGCATATCTGGGGGGGTGGAGTTGGAGAGAGACCCTCAGCTCCTATATGCCACCTTTCTTAGCAGAAATTTGTCTTGGTACACACACACTTTCTTTCCTTGTCTCTACCTCCTCTGCCCCTTTATTCTACCTTTTTTTGAATAATAATTGTTAACACTTAATAAGAGTTTACTATGCACCAGTCCCCATGGTAAGTGCTTAACCGAGTTATCCCATTTAGGCCTTAGAAAACTAAAGAAGTAGGTTCCTTTCTTGCCCCACTTTCTGCAGATAATGAAAAAAATTGAGGTTCAGAAGGTGAAATAATGTGTTCAAAGTCATAGCTATAGACTGAACTCAAACCAAGTGTCCTTATTTTTAAATTATTATATTTTTCATATGATTCTTATAGGTAAAACTTGGATAACTCTATTGCATAAACAAATGAGAATTCAAGGTGCACCAAGTTTTCTGATGGAATCTGTATCTTTTCACTGGTCTGTCTCCACCCACCTTGCTCTCTATCTGCCTAGGTGTCTTATTTTTGGCATAACTTCTTCATGCTTGTAATCTTTCTTTTATTTTATCGTTACAGGTATCTGATCAATGTCACTTTTGAGGGGAGAAATCTGTCCTTCAGTGAAGATGGCTACCAGATGCACCCGAAACTGGTGATAATTCTTCTGAACAAGGAGAGGAAGTGGGAGAGGGTAGGACATGTCTTTGAAATTCTTATGCAAAGCGGAGGTATAGGAATGTAAAAGTTTGCAATGCATTAAAGGAAAATAGTTCTTTGGTTTTCATCCCTAGACCCAGGGAGCAAGAGATCAGAACTTTGAGAACACAGGAGAAGCCAGGTTCCAAACTTGCATCTCTGTTTTCCTGCTACTTTGGTTATTCAAGAGGTTGTTTCTTTTATGTATTTCCACTTATTCTTGGTAATCTAATTTCTGTCTGAATCACGACTTTGCTTTAATGGAAGATTATATATGTTCAATATAGTATAATTTGGTGAAGAAACCAAATAGGTGGTGCAATTCAGGATGTGTATCTGACCCAGTGTCTGGGGAGGCCCATGAAGCCCAGTCTCTGAGCAAACAGGTTGCGATTTACTGTGGTTGAAGAGTTTCCAGTCAAAGCTCTGCTCACAATGTCTCCCACTGCCAGCTAATCACAGTGTTTGAAATACTACCATTAGGAATTGACATCTGTGGGCATCATACTGGCTCTGCTACCCACCAACTTGTTTATTTAGGACCTTAGAAAAGTCCCTTGATGATTTCGTGCCTCAGTTTCCTCATCTATCTAATGGGAATAATAATAGTAGTACTCATACCACAGGGACAAGGATTAAATATGTTGATCCATCTAATGTACTTGGAAACTGCCTGACACACATAGCTTTAATTTTGATTCCAGATTCCTAGTTAAACACAAATGTTCCAGAGAGAATTGTCATCATTGACTTCTCTCCAAGTATGTTCTGCTGGGCAATTGTCCCTTTGCTAAAAAAAAAAAAAAAAAAAAAATGGTTCTGCCGGTAAATAAGATTGGAATATGCTACTCATTGCTTCTCACTCCAGGATACTCTCAGAACATATTAGCATCTGAAAGTTCAGAGGTGTTGTACAGCAAAGAAACATCTTGAATTTTATTTAATATGACATTTCCAATTTTTTTTTAACCACAAGACCACTTCGTCCATGATACTCTTATTCTATGAAAGCACAGTGGGAAACTGGTGGGCCAGCTGGCTGGAAACAGGCTTCAAAATGGCAGCATGGTTTTGATGACAGTGGAAACCACGTGTGTTAGTCAGTTTTCCATTACTGTGACAAAATACCTGAGTCAACTTCTAAGGAGGAAAGCTTTATTCGGCATATGGTTTCAGAGGTTTCCGCCCATGCTCACTTGGCTCTGCTGCTTTGGGCCTGTGATGAGGCAGCAGGTGGCAGAGGAGGCCTGCTCACCTCGTGGTGGCCTGGCAGTGAAGCGAGAGAGGAATGGCCTGGATCCCAATGTCTGCTTCCGGGGCCGCCCACCAATAGCCTAACTTCTCCCATTAGGCCCCGCCTCCTAAAGGCCCCATCCTCCCCTGACAGTGCTGTGGGCTGAGGCCCAAGCCTTTAACACATGGGCCTTTGGGGGCTATGCAAGGTCCAATCTATAGCCCTGAGCTATATGTTTCTGGAGTAGCCAGGACAAGAGGCCAGAGGTAAACTCCCTCAAGTTCTCAGTCTTGTCACAGAGTCCAGGTCGGTGAGTTATGTGAGCACTCGCCTGTGAGTCAGGCACATGTGGCTCGGGTACCTGAGAGACAGTCGCTGTCATCAGGCACAGCTATGAGGCTGATGATCTCCACTGAGTTTCCCTCTCTCTGGTAAGTTGTCATTTGTTTAGAAGTGACGGTTCCCCAGGCTCCTGCTCTCCACCCTAGCCCAGCTGCTCCTCGTTGCTGCTGTAGAGACAGACGTCATGATTTCAGAAGTGTTCTGGCCCCTCTTGCATAACAGGCACTTGTGCATGTCTCCAGAAGAGGAGTTATTAATAACTGGGACTTCATACGTGGGTCAGAGACGTCCAGCTGGGGTAGCTTTTATGCAGTGGACTCATGATTGCTGTCTTGAGCAGGGAGCGTCTCACAACTGTCCTTACAGAGACATCACTTAGAGTCCTGCTGCCTTCTCTTCCCTAGGCTGGGATCCCAGGCCTTCCCAGAGCCAGACCCTCCCTCTGGGGTCTGAATCCCTTCCCTCGTCAATTCTGCCTTTATTCTAGCTCTTGCATTTAGTCCTTACTTTCAATATGAACCAGGAACCATGGGACAGTTTTTAAATAGACCTCCTTGTCCCCAAACCAGCCCCCCTCCATTCGGATCAGTCCACATATGGCTGCTAGAATGAGCTTCCTAAAACACACCTGTGTATCCTTTCCCTACCCCAAATCCACCCAAGTCTTCTGTGATTTCCGGGTTGGGTGCACATTTTATCCATTCTTGCGTTCAAGGCTTTGGCCGACCTTCCGAAGCTGTCTTCTCGTCCTTTCCTGCACTGGGCTCCTCTCTGTACTAAGAATGTGCCCTTGTATGACCTGCCCCTTGCACATCATGCCAGAATGTCTCTCTTCCTGGAATGGGTTGGACAATTGTACAAATCGCAGGCATCCTTCGAATCCCAATTAACATGCTGCTGCCTCCTCCCCGATTTTCACTGTGATATAAGGTCCCACTCCCTTGTCCCCTGGAGCTTTGGTTCACATTTCAGTGGCAATTCTCATCACACCTGCCTTGCGTTAGAGTTGAGGACCTGAATGCTTCCAGGGGTCAGAGGCTGTGTCTCTCTACCATCCTTGCAGCAACCTGGAAGAGTGTCTGACAGAGAGGGCAGTTCAATAAATATTTGTGGAGTGAATGAGAACCGTTACATAATAAGGGAATCCAAAATCTGTCATTAAAATCCAAGTGTATGCTATTGCCCTTGATACAATAGCTGATTTTTTTTCTTTTTTGGAAGGAGGAATAAAATCTTTATGCAGATTGAATTTTTATAGATCATACTTTAAATGAACTGAAGGAACTTGCTATTTAAAGAAATTCTGTGGTTAATCTCTCTGTAAAGCAGCTTGGGAGGGGTTGAGAATCATGGAATAGAACATTTTCATATCGACTTGGTTGAACCAGAGAACATTTCTGCAGAGAGATGTTTAGTATTTATTGAGTTTACAGAACCATGCAGCTCCCAAACTCAGAAGCCCTGTTAGGGGGTCACCCGTGGGCAGGGAGGAGCGGCAGGAGCCACACAGGCTCCAGCATGTGGCTGGGAGGGAAATCTGCACCATGGAAGGTTGTTCCTTTTCTTCCACTGTTATCTTGGCCCCAGGGATATCATGTCCAAGTAGGTCTCCTGTGCTCCAGGAAGATTTGGTGTCTGTGACTCTAGAGAGGAGGGGACCTGGAGGACATTCTAGAGGGAGGGGTGGACTCTGGGAAGAGGAGCAGGGAAGGAATCTGGATTTGTGGAAGAAATGGGGGCTAAGAGCCACTAACTAGCTATGCCACCTGCTCGTTTAACTTGTCCTGATCCTTCTTTCCTTATCTCCAAAATGATGGCTTGAGACTAAAGAGAATTCTAGGTCTTTTACCGCTCTAACTTTTAGGATACCAGTTCCTGTTGTGAATAAATAGGAGCTTGGAATGGGAATTGGGGTGAGAGCTTGAGGACACAGAAGGAGCCTGAGTTTGTCTTGAAGGACAGTTGCTCTGAGGGCCTGTGTGTCATTCTCGTCACTAGGTAAACATCATGTCCCCAAAAAGGCCTTCCCTGGAGCCCCATGCTAAAGTAGCCACCCAGTCACTCTATCACAACAGTTTAATTTTCTTCAGTATCCTCATTATCCAGCAGTCTGCTTATTTGCCTGCTTGCTTGTTTATTTATTTCCTGTCTCTGTAGTTCTAACCCTTAAGAAGAGTGTCTGCCTCAGAGAAACCATTGAGAGATGGTTGTTAAGTAAATGAAGAATCTGTATGCATAGGGAAGTTAGACGTTGACCAGTGGTTCATATCTAGCCTGAAAATCCCCTACTCAGAAGGGTTTTGCTGAGAGAGGTAAGGGCAGGAACCCTTCCCACCATTTAGACTGACTGCTGCAGCTCCAGAGGAGGACCTGGGGAGACCTTCCGGGAGGCCCAGGTCCAGCAAAGGAGTGTGCAAACAGCTTTTAGCAAGGAGCCTCAATGGAGGAAGATTCATGGAGTTGTTGCTGTGAACCATGTGATGGATTTCACAGTATTTCATCAGGTTCTTAAAAGTAGTCCCAAAGTCACTGTATTATAAACTTGGTTCCTTTGGAAACACTTGAAGTCAACATAACATAGTCTATGGTTTTGCAAATCACAAAGACCTGTTTTCAGTTTCCCATGTTGCCATTTATCAGCTGTGGAAGAGTGACTGTGGTTATTAGAGTCTATTTCCCATTAGAAAAATAGGGTTTTATGTAAGACTGTTGTAAAGATTAAATGAGATTTTTTATAGTCAAATGCCAGCTAATAGTGACTGAAACATAGCCAGTGTTCAACAAATGATAATTGGTGGTCACCACCCTTCGTGTGTAATTTTTTAAGGTAACATTTGCACATGGTAAAAAGCTGAATGGTACAAATGATCATCCAGTATAAAGAACTTAGCCTCCTTCCAGAACAATCATTGTTCTCAGTTTCTGGAATCCTCTCCAGAGACATCATTGTTGCCAATTTCTTATATATTCTTTCAAAAATATTCCAAACACATAGACATTTGATATATTTGCTCAACCTGCTTTTTAAAAAAATAACAAATAGTATCTGGTCTTGTGAACCTTTCATGGGATCCTATGTAAGTAACCCGCAGGGGGCAAAGGGGGTGAGAACAGCCAAGAGATCCCTGGATCAGAATCATATTCCCAGAAAGCCAAGAACAAGTCTGTAGTATGTAGCGATGTGGAGAAGGACATTTTGAACAGGAAGACACACACGCACGCACGCACGCACGCATGCATGTGGGCATAGCACAGTGAGTTGGACAGGGAAGAGAATGGCGAAAAGTAACTGTGTGCGGAGGGGCTCATTCATAAGAGTCTTTACGTGGGGGCAGCTGCATCAACTTGCATTAAAAACAGTCTGGCGCAGAGAAGCAGCTCCAACCTGCTCTCCGGCTTCTGTCTCTATCAGAGCCTCTCATGATTTGCTTCACCGCAGCTGCTCTCTGCTTCCATTTAATCGTTCCTAAAATGGGGATAATAAAAATGAAATGCAGTGGGGGTGTGTTCTGAGTAATGACTCCAAGAAATGATGATGGTGTATTTTCAGGCCATAAGATGTAAACAGACCTTAGAGGGACGGTCGGGGTCAGAATCGAAGGAAGAGATGTAAAATTTACATCTCTGTTTATCTTCTCCTCAAAGACACCAGAGCTGTGTTTTATAAGGCCCCTACCTGCCCCCACCTATCAGAGAATGCCCTTCCTAATGTAGAGCAAAACAGTCTCAACTGGTTTATTCCTTGAACTCCCCAAACCCATTGGCGTCTGTGGTTTGCAATCCCGAGATGTCACAACCGCATCCACCCGTGAAAGAAGAGCTGGGGATGAAAGTGCTGGTCACACGGGGATGGACCCACAGTAAACCCAGGAACTACTAGGTTGATCAGTGGGAGGGAGGAAGGTAAACCAGCTGAGAAAAGGAGACCCTCAGGAGCTGTAGCAGCAGCAGCAACATAGTAAAACAGAATACTCTAGCAGTGTCTGGAGCCTAGGATGAGCAAGACAGTCAGAGGGTGGAAATGTCTCCCACAACCTCCTATCCAAGGAGACTGCACCAGCTCCAGTGGGGATGCTCTGTGATACCAGCCCCTGAGGACAATAGTGACCATACGCCACAATGACCAACTTGAAGATAATAGAGGTCAGTCGTTACTGTGGCAGATATTGTTTGAAAGCATTCAACTGACAAAATAAAACAGCCTCCCCGTCCCTCACATGCACACATGCTCGCACACATGCCTGCTCATGACATGGGAACCACGTCTTTTTGCTTCTTCATTGCACCTCTGAGCCCAGATTGGTGCGAGACACCGTGGAGCAGGCCAGTAGATACTTGGTGATTGTCTGAAAGCACCTGTGCAGACCATGTTCCCTCTCCAGCCTCGGAGGGGTGCCATGCTCAGGCCAGACTCCACAGAGGGCATGAAAGGGGGAGAACAGAAGCTCCCCATGTCGGAGGGGCTTGTTCCGATCTCCCAATACCAACGTTTGACAACATGCTATTTTTACCAACTTTGAACTGAGTACTGACATACACCATTGGATTTAAGGGATTAGAAGATAGGATCCTTAGAGAAAGGCTATGGGAATTGGGGTCATTAAGGAGAAGAAGAAAAAGGCAACAGGAGGATGACTTACTCTCTTCAAATGTAGGAAGAATTATTGTAGCAAGTATGGAGATCAGCTGTTGACTTTCCCCTGAGACAGAACCAGAGTCAGTGGGCTTAAGATCAAGCAGGAAGGATTTATATTGACTACAGAGAGAATTTCTTAATCGAGAGGTGTTGAGTATTGAAACTGTTAACAACACCAGGGCATGACTTTGAAAGTCCTGAATATGGGACAAGTCCTTGTCTGTCTGTACTGTACAGTCCCACCTCAACAGCAATGCATGAACTGACTATAGGGCTTTGTGTTCCCCTTCCTTCCCTTCCTGCCTCCTTCTGTTCCCTCCCTCCCTCCTCCCTCCTCTTCTCTTCTCTTCTCTTCTCTTCTCTTCTCTTCTCTTCTCTTCTCTTCTCTTCTCTTCTCTCCTCTCCTCTCCTCTCCTCTCCTCTCCTCTCCTCTCCTCTCCTCTCCTCTCCTCTCTTCTCCTTCCTTTCCTCCCTCCTTCTCTTTTTTTTGCCACACATAATTATTTAGCAGTTACCATAAGCCAAGGACTGTCCCCACCAATTTAGTACCATAGTTTTCATAGAGGCTGTGCTGTTGTTAACAACAACATAGAACAACAACAACAAAAACCAAGTACATTGCAAGAAGAAATGTGCTTGTTTATTGGGACACTTAACATTTCTGTAACCTCAGCGGATTTTCAGTCTTACTATTTGATATGGTCTGACACAGGGCTGATGTTTCACATTTCTTGATAGGTAATAACTAACGTGCTGACATATTTTATGTATGATAATGACTTATGCCCAGAGCCACCAGATTACATATTTTGGGGCGTTTTCCTGAGTTGGGATTATCATAGATCTTCACATTCAGGTATCCTCTTATTTTTGTTCCCTGAGTTTCAAGAGCCTTGACCCATCGTATTTGCCTACACCCTTCTCTGGGGTTCCAGGGAAGGACCACTGGGTGCCTACCAGTGGAGGAGGAGGAAGAGGAGGAGATGAATGAGGAGGAGGAGGATCAAGAAGAGGAGGAGGAGGAGGGTTGATCACCTCTAAAGTCTCAACACTGCTGTTGAACTGCTTCCCCACATCCAATTGTGAAACAATTCAAATAGAAGAGTGGGGCGTATTGGGGGAATACACTTCAGAAATATCATTTCAGAAAGGCTGATTGTCTTCAAGTGCTCTTCATCAGCCACTGAATGCAAAGGATAAACGAATAAGGTAACCTTGGTCAACTTTACTTTTGAAACCTGTCCTTGTGGCTGGGACCAAAACGCAGAACTGAACTCAGAGGCTGAAGGGCTGGTTCAACCTGGGCTTCAGGAATCGGTGAAAAGGAAAGAGTCCCCAATGCTAAAAGATGACTTCAATCCATCTTGTTTAAATTTTACTGGGACTTTTATTTCATGACCGTTATCTGTGGTTGGCCTGTGAGTCCTCTGAACTATTTTTCTAATTTCTAAACGATCAGATTTTTTTCCCCAATAGTGGTCCTGAAGAAGAAACAGGGGTATAGAGGTTGGAAGACGCTATGTTTTTATCCACGTTAAAAACAACATTTATGATTTTCTTATTCTAAAGTACTTAATGTTTCTTAAAGACATCTGGGGAAGGGATGCAATAAAATTTACCCATATCCACATCTACAAAGAATTAACAGTTAATGTTTTTTAATTTCCTACCAGTGCCTTTTTCTGTACATGGTGTGTGTGTATGTGTGTATGTGTGTGTGTGTGTGTATGTGTATGTGTGTGTGTATGTATGTGTGTGTATGTGTGTGTTACAACAGTACAATGTGATGCAATACAACTGGGAACATAATATATAAATAATTTGCGGCCTACATTTTTCTCTTCCTAGGACATTGTGAACATGTTCCTATTTTGTTAAATATTATGCAAAATAATTAAACTTAATAACTGACTATTATTCCATTGTAAGAGTGCATCTTACCTCTTCAATCTGGTCCCTTATTGCTGAGACATTCACATGTGTGTTAAGTAGAGACTCTGGTTTTCCAAAGAAAAGAATTTCAGAGTTGTCAGCCCAACTTTGATGCCATAAGGTTGCTTTTCCAGGTGAGGAAGATTGGCTGCTTTTTTCTTATCTAATGTCCCTAAATGTTAAAAGTGAAAACCCTCAGTGTGGGAATTGCTTGGTTTACATGAATTCAGTAACCAGCAGCAGACCCACATGTCTTGTCTCCTTTGTGAGTCCGGATCTGCTAGGCGTCACAGAAAATGTCCTCCTTTTGATCTCCTGATGGAGCGTGCTGCCGTCTGACTTTGCTGATCAGTGTATATTTTATCTTTGGTGGTTACATCACACAGTGGCATCGGCCACGTGTTCTGTGTCTGACTGCATCTCCCCGCATACTGGCTTCATTTGCTTCAGAATTGGAGGCTCATAAAACTCAAGCCGACGTTCCCAGGGAACCAGTAGGGCTCATGCTCCCTGTGACATCTTGCTAGCGCTATTTCTGTTTTCTGGTCAGAGGGGACACAGAGGGAGAGAGCAATGCCCCTGTTTGACCAGTGGGGGCAGCACCCGGCTGAGGAGCCTCTTGGCCAATGGGCTGGCACTGCAGCGTACTGTTCCTTCATATTACCTTCTTGTACTTCCCACCAGACAAGATACTTTGTGCATATATGAATAGCATATTGGCTTTAGCTGAGATCTGAAGTTTGGCATTAAAGCTGTAATATCTGATTGTCCTTCCTAGACAGGCATGCCTCTATTGATCTAGCACCAGGAGATCTTATGCTTGAGTTCTTCCCACAGTGCTGATGGATTTGTACTAGTCCATGCACAGTCTCTCTCTCTCCCTCTCTCCACCATGACTATTGATGCGAGTTGGCCAGGAACAGGGTAAAGTAATGTGTAGGAAGAGAAGCTCTGCCCTCCGCATGCTAGCTCTGCTAAGACGCCGGTGGTACCAAGATTTAAGAGGAAATAGTGACCCACAGACAACAAACTATCTTTAAGAATGAAAGCTATTAATTAAAAGCATGGACACAAATCTCCCTCCACAGGCCACGGAACTCAGATGATGTGGGATGAGTTTATTATCGTGTTCTCTCGTAGAATCATTTCCGTTCACAATTTGGGGACGTTTCATTCCTGTGGATCAAGAGAGAGGTTTTTTTGTTTGTTTTGTTTTGTTTTTTCTTTTTTCAGTACTGGGGATTGAACCCAGGGGCGTTCTACCTCTGAGCTACACCCCCAGCTCTATTTTTATTCTTTATTTTGAAACAGGGTCTCACTAAGTTGTGGAGGGCCTCACTAAGTAGCTGAGGCTGTCCTCGAACCTGTGATCCTCCTGTCTCAGCCTCCCAAGTGCTGGGATGACAGGTGTGCACCACCACGCCCGGCAAGAGAGAGGTTGTAAGGCGGTTTCCTGGGTGCTTCCCTGGCTTCCCTCAGTCCTCCCTCTCCTCTCCTCATGTATCTAGGTGTGCTGTGCTGCTCGTAACGGTGGCCACCGCTGCGTTCACAGGCGCCGCCGGCCTTTGCTCTGTCAGCTAAATGTTCTGAAAGTTTAAATGTAAGCCAATCCTGTGCCAAGGGAATGGCGAGTGGGCAAGTGTGATCCTGGAGGGGAAGGCAGAAGAAGGGAAAGAGCGCGTGCAGAGGCGGTCACTGGGCACACTGGACAGAGCCAGGAGGCTCGAGGGCAGGAGAGCCTACTCCACCGCTGTGGTTCCCAGGTGCACATGGGACCCTGGTGCACCGACCTCCTCTGGAAACCCATTCATATTTTCTAATCCAAGGTTTTGGTGTAGAACAACTTCCGAGGTCGTTGTCTTTGGCTATTCCTAAAATACATACTACTTTTTCTCTGTCTATCCTATAGGGAAGGGAGTTTACTGGCAAAGGAACAGAATAGTCCCTCAGGTAGAATTTCTGGTGGGTATTTCAGCAACCTCAGCACTCTTTTTATGGAAAAGGAAAAAAAACATTATTTTCCCTATAGGAGCCAGGAAACCTGCGTAAGTGCTGAAGAGTCTCGTCTGGATTCAGGGATGTTAGGAAGACTTGGCCATAGATGTGTATCTGACTTATTTATATAACATTTTGTTAGCAGTGGTGTTTATGGAGAACTTCAGCATATACGTCCCATTTTGATTCTTATTAAAACTTTGAGAAACACGCATGCCCATAAGTGAGCTGAGGCTCAGAGAGATCACATGATATGCCCAGAGTCATGGAGAGCTGGCTCTGTCATCCAGTCCCATTCATGTACAGTATACTTACCGTCCCATCTCCCAGAGTGTGAGAGTTGTGACCTGACAAATAGGGTCAAAGTGTAGCAGTATCAGTAAGGATCCTTTTAGAGACCAGAGGACAGTTTCCACCATGGGAACATATGGGCCATATCACCTAAGAGCTTTCAAACGAAGTGTGAAGAAATGGTTCTGCATTGGGGGTGGGGGTGAGAGTGTGGGTTAATTAACCCAGACTGTGACTGGCTATTGCAGTGTAGTATTTTATTTTCCTGAGATTAACAAAAAGGAAGGAGGAAGGAAGGAAGGAAGGAAGGAAGGAAGGAAGGGAAGGAGGAAAGGGAATGGAAGGGGGAAGAGCAGGCGTAAGGGATGGAGGGAAGGTAAGGAGGGAATGGAGGGAGGGAGGGATGGAGGGAAGGGGAAGGAAGGAAGGAAGGAAGGAAGGAAGGGGAAGGGGGGAAAGAAGGAGGAAGGTATGGAGGGAAGGGTAAGGAGGAAATGGAGGGAGGGAGGAAAGAAGGGAGGGAAAGGGGAAAAGAAGGAGGAAGGGATGGAGGGAAGGGGAAGGAAGGAAGGGGAAGAGGAAAAGAAGGAGGAAGGGATGGAGGGAAGGGGAAGGAAGGAAGGGAGGAGAAGGGAAGGGGAAGGGATGGAGGGAAGAAGAAGGGAGGAAGGAAGGAAAGAAGGAAAACATAAAGGGAATAAAAGCTTTCTTGTACCTCTACATACTTATACCTCCTACCTGTTCTGTTGTCTCTCTCTCTCTCTTTCCTCTCTCTCTCTCTTCAGTTGAGAACATGAATCTCTCTCTCAAGAGAGTATGTGTCTCTGAATGACAATGGCCACATTGTCATGTGTCTCTGAATGACAACGTGTCTCTGAATGTGTCTCTGAATGACAATAGCCGCAGCTACCACAGGAAGAGCCATCGGGGCTTCCTTGCATGTAGGGGTTTCTAGGAGGCTCTATCTTCATAGCTGTAGCCACCATAGCCACGGCACTGCAGCCACGCCACCCCGCTGACCAGGCATCTGTGGTGGGTGTAGAGAAATGCCCCGGTGCTGAGGGGAACTCACAGTAGTTGTCCTACAAAACAGCCCTTAAATCTTAGTAGGAAAATGACACAAGAATTTAACTTTGTTTTATATGAAACATAATATATCAAATATTTTATGACTCAACAAGCTAAAGGAAAGGAGGTTTAAGATCTCCTGCTGAACTAGATTAATTAAACGAGGTTCATTAAGTTAAAAGTATATACGTATAAAAGAAAAAGTAGGAGCAATATTCAGCAAATAAGAACATTAGTCTGTGACTCATTGTTGCTCCTTCAGTGTCTCCCCAAGTGTGGCTGTGGGTTTCAACTGTGGTCCATGAGTCAATTGAGCAGGGATGAGTATTTTTAATTTAAATAATCATCTATTTATTTTTATAATTATCTTCTACTTTGGGCAAGGGGCACATGTCTCGTATTTACAGTAATAATATGAAGTTTTTAATGCATGGCATTTTAAGAAGGAAGGTTATTTCAAATGTTAAATTGAAAGCAGTGTAGGTGGTTCACAGATGTGGTGAAAAGTCTTACAGTGTTGGTGCTCGCTTGACAGAAACTTGGGAAATGTTTCCATTGGTCACCATGTGCTCTCTACCCCGCCCGGCTCCCAGGTCATGACCTTCACGACTGACTCACCTGTTCTTCCTCTCCCCGCCACATCTAGCCTCGAAGTCAGCGTAATTGTGAAAAACCATTCTTCAACACCTCGTGTGCTTTGTTTTCTTCTTTTTCTCCTCCTCCTCCTCCTCCTTTTCTTGTTGTACTGAAGATTGAACCCAAGGGGCATTCTACCTTGGAGCTACACCCCAGCCCTATTTTATTTTTTATTTTGAAACAGGGTCGTGTTAAGTTGCTGAAAGTCTCACTAAATTGCTGAGGCTGTCCTCAAACTTGTGATCCTCCTATCTCAGCTTCCTGAGTACTAGGATTACGGGTATGCGCCATGCCACCTGGCACCTCTGTGCTGTGTTGCCTCTGTGCTTCAATTGATGCTTTTTCCTTCAACTTGGATTCCTGAACTTATCCTTTGAGACAGTTTAACCACCAAGCGGCACTATTTCTTATTCACCTCTGCCTAGCACAGTGCTCCACCATTCTGTGCCTCAGTTTCTTCATCTATAAAATGAGTTAATACTAGCACCTACCTGAAACCATTGCTGTAAGAATCAAGTAAGTTTCCATTCATGTGAAATTCTTAGCACAGTATCTGACGTGTAGCACGTGCTATGCACATATTTGGTCTCATTTTATTCAAACATAACTTAAACCAATGATAATACAATTGAAATTAGACCTTAGAAAACAAGAAAATGGAGAAAACACACACACACACACACACACACACACACACGCACGCACACACGCACGCATGCACAACTAAATTGGATTTGGGCCTTAGTCGTTAAAAGGAAGGAACCAGAGCCGGGCTTTTGGCGCACGCTTGTAATCCCAGTACTTTGGGAGGTGGAGACCAGAGGATCCGGGTTTGCGGCCAGCCTCAGCTCTCTCTCTCTCTCTCTCCCTGTCTCTCTCTCTCTCTCTCTCTCTCTCTCTCTCTCTCTCTCTACTTAGTGAGGGCCCTCCGCAACTTCGTGAGACCCGGTTTCAAAATAAAGTATAAAAAATAGGGCCGGGGACGTAGCGCGGAGGTAGAACGCCCCTGTGTTCAATCCCTGGTGCCGCAAAAAAAAAAAAAAAAGGAAGGAACCAGGAAATAGCAAACAGAATCCTTGCTGTGCTTGTTGAAAAGCTGGCGTTGAGTGAGCTCTCTCCCTTCATTCTGAAATGACCTTTTGCATAGGGATTTTTAAAGAATGTCTTAATTAATAACGAAATAATGGCAAAGTCTACAACATAGCACAGCAGTCTGTGCTGGGCCCATTACCTGGAAACCAGGGGACCAAAAATATCCTCCACTTAGATTTAGCACTTGGTAGATTCTCAGCAACCATTAAGGAACAACCAAGACACATTAAGTGATATTAAGTGCTCATGAAATCTTGTAGTATGTCCTTGCGCTACTTGATCTACTTGGGTTTGGTTTCGTTATAATAAACCACCACTTTGTGGTTGATAATAAAGAACTCCCCATTATGGCCTCCTTATTCTGCGGCCGGTAGATGGTCTCATAACTGCTAAAGGCTTCCCTTCCACAAGGGAAAGTGGTTTAATGTCAAAAGATATGGCCATATTCATGGTTATATATAAAGGGGATGATGGTTAAACGGGAGGTGAATGACAGTAACAACTGACGCCGCAGTAGTGTTTTAGTGTATGCCAGGGGTTCTCAAGGTGGGGCCTTCGGTCCAGCAGGAGCATCCCCAGGAGCCTCTTAGAAACTATGACTCTCAGCTGCACCCCAGACGTTCTAGCGATGAGACCCCCCAATCTGAGTTGTAACCTGTAAAACACAGGGACATCTTCTCCCAGGCATTATCTTCTCACAAAGAGAAGTATCTGTCTAATGGATATTTAAGACTACCCCTCTGTCTTTGTCTCTGTTCACATTTTATTTCCCAGCCATTAAACTTTAAAATAAAACTGAATCGTTATCCCTTCATGAAGCAGCGGACAGAGCTTGAAGCCCAGGAAGAAAAAGTTAAGGCCTGTCGCACCCACTGCGGGAGATTCTGAATGACCTCAGAAGAAACTCTCCGACAAGGCTGATTGTCTGGGTTTCTTCATTCAGCAAATAGTTCCTGAGCCGGGCGCTGTTCTAGCTGTTGGGGAAACTGTATTGAGCAGGACCAGCATGTCTCTGGCCCCGAGGAGCTTTTGACTTGGTGAGTGGCTCACACATGTGAACCAATAATGAAGGTGATCCTGCAGATGGTTCACATGCTATGAAGCTGGTAAGGCAGGCGTGGTGGCCCTCGGCCTCCTAGCACTGGCTGACAGGGGCCTTTAGAATTGGCTTTACTATTTTAGATATGCCCTTAGTTAAATTTCTACAGCCTATGTCCAAACGCTTTGGTAAGAAATCTAACGGGCAACTTTTCAAATTATAAAGTGAAAATCCATTCAAATTATACCCAGAGGTCCTCTGCTTAAATTTTATATACATATTGTGTTGAGGCTACAAACCCACATCCAGGCCACTGGGGAATTGTGAGCAGTATTTGATCTTTTTTTTTTTTTAACATTGCTGCTAGGTGTTAGAGAATGGGATATGAGTTTTTGTAATCTGCTACATCAAACTAGGTACATTTCAATATTTATACCTGCTTTTCCCAAAGCATTAACGTTCATCGTTTTATAAGAATTGTGTTTAGTAAGTTGCCTACCCGAACCTACTATGCAAAGCCAGCATGACATCTTTGGGACTCTTCACAGCTATTAATCATGACAATAATTTCACTTCCTTGTCTTCATTTGGCCCTGATGCATCTGTGACACTCCACAAGGACCTGGTGAGGAGGTATAGGAAGGGCGATAAGCTGGCAGTCCACAGGCGGCTTTTAGATCCTAGACAGGTTGGTTCTATGTGGCCCCAAAGAGGTACGATATATTTGAAGATTACATTGATTCCTAGAACTTAAAAATGCAGACTCCCAGGATTTCAGAATTTCCTGAAAAATCAGGAGGTTGGCAGGACTGGGCTCATACTCTCCTGGGGCTGAGAGCAGCCGCCTCTGGCTGGAATGCATGCTCTCCAGTTCAACAGAACCCACTCCTCCCATGAGCTATGTCCCTGGTCCCTGCAGACGCTGGAGTTTGCAACTCCCAGAACCAGGATGGTTTCAGCAAATACTGATTCCCTGCTTAAAAACTAAGATGTATACATTGGAGGTGGGTACCTCCAGGATCAAGGAATCTGGTACATGTAGAGAGAGCCTTTTGATTGCTCACCGCAGTTCACCTTGGAGCCTATAGGAGGCAGCTGAGAATTCTGAGCACTGCCTTCAACATGCAAGAGTACTGAGCATTGACAGTTCTGAATTGTCCTGAGCCTCCAAAATTCACCTTAGAATTGTAGAAGGTAAAAGACACTACTTGTCTCAGGGACTTCTATTTGTCAGACAATGAAATACAGAAATATCAACTTTTAATGCCTTCAAAAGTCCCAAGGTGAATGTGAGTGATCCAAGGGCATTTACCTAACAAAGGGAAGATTTTAGCAGAGGAAAATCTCAACTAGCGAGAAGACCTGGAGAATGAAGGAAAGGCGTGCATGTGAATGAACGGGGGAAGATGTGGAATATGAAAAACTAAAATAAGAAATGAATGCGGGGGCAACATGTTGTCACATCTGAGCGGATATAGTGGCACATGCCTATAATCCCAGTACTTGGGAAGCTGAGACAGGAGGATCACGGGTGCAGGACCAGCCTCAGCAACTTAGCCAGACCCTCATAACTCAGCAAGACCCTAAAAACTATAAAAGGGCTGGGGGATGTAGCTTGGAGGTGGAATGCCCCTGGGTTTAATCCCCAGTACCAAAAAAAAAAAAGTTGTCAAATCTTATATGTAAAAACAGAAAATTGGCACGGTGATTAAAGAGTGGTATAGTCTGAGTGTAGAGAGAGCCCAAGATGTTGAGGCAGAAGAGCAACACTCAGATGAGCTTTTGAGCATTATAGACAGAAAGGAAGGGACATTAAAATAACGACAGTCATTGCACACATATCTTTATATTTACGCAAGTGCCAAGTAAGGATGTAAGGGGAATGTTCCTCCTCTTTCTACCTCAGTGACATGGAATTTCAGATTTGCCCACACTCCATCCCTGAAGTTGGAAACATTCCTTCTCAGGGTGGAGCTTGCTAATATGGGCAGCTCTGTGGTGACAGTGGAGCTGCTCTGTGAGGCTCAGGCACACCTCTTCTTTGATCCCCATTGGCATTTCACCTGCTTTACAGGTGGAAACAAGATCTTCAAGTTCAGGAGAAGGAGGCCAGACTCTTCCCTTCTTTCATCAGTCAGCCAGCTCCAGTCCAAGTCAACAGCGTGCACTGAAGGGCTTCGCAATGGAGACCTCTGTGCCAGGTGCTAGGAGGAAAATAAAGATGATTAAGACACCCCATCCTCAGGACAGGTAGCCTCTCAACAGAGGGGGTGAGAAAATGGCACAGGTAGGGAAGAGTGTGGTGTGGCATGCTGTCACTAAAATGATCCCCAAAGACCCACGCCTCCGTATCCACGCCTGGCGTGGTCCCCTCCCCAGCGCGGCCCAGGTGAGCAACATCATTGTTAGGAAGAGAACAGGGCGGAAGTGAGAGAGTGTCACTTCTCATACGAGCATATGGAAAGGCTGGCTTCCTTCTTGGGTTCCTGGTTCTGGAAGAAGCTGGCCAGCCTATTGTGTGTGCGCTTACTCACGTGGCAAGGAACTAGTGTCTCTGACCAATAACCAGCCAGGACCTGAGGCCACAGGAGGCAGCTCAGAAGTGGGTGCCCCCTGCCCAGCCTTGAGAAGAGACCCCAGCCCCAGCTGAACTCTCCACTGCAGGCTGTGTGCTGCCCCAAGTCAGAGGACCCCTGGGAACTGTGAGAAAGAAAATAATGATTTGTGCTCTAAGCCTCTAGATTTTATGGTCACTTTGTAGGGATGATGGGTCCATTCCTCAACTCAGGAACACAGGATCAGCAGGGTCCTTGGCTAATGTGATGGAAAAGAATTTCAGCACGCGCCAGTCAGAGACATAGACAGAGGTTTATTTAGGAAAATAGGAAATACACATTCAAGGGAGAATGTGGGCCATCTCAAGAGGGAGAGAGGCATTTTGGGGACTGTGGGACTCTTTTCTTTAGGGGACTTACGGGAGGGGTGGGCTGGAGGAGCTGTGTGAGGATGAGCTCAGTCCTGTAGTCCCAAGGAGGTTTCTGGTGGTCTGTTGGTCTGGTAAGCTTTAGGGAGATGACCTCAGTCTGGTGGTCCCGAGGCAGTTTCTGGTGGCCTGGTCATCCTCAGGGTCCTCAGGCTGATGGAGGTCTTCATTATCTGATTAACTGGAAAGTGTCCTAAAATTATACGTTTTTCAAGATAGTGTATCTGTCTTATTAACGATGCATAGGAAGTCGGGTGTGGTAGCACATTCCTGTAATCCCAGCACTTGGGAGGCTGAGACAGGAGGATTGCAGGTTCAAGGACAGCCTCAGCAATGTTGTGAGACTCTCATCAACCTAGCGAGACCCTGTTTCAAAATTAAAAAAATAAAATAGGACAGGGCTGGGGTGTAGCTCAGAGAATCCCCTGAGTTCAATCCCCAGTACTGAAAAAAAAAATGCATAGGGCAAGTATACTCTTTTCCAGTAAATTCTAGGATCTACAGATTTCCCAGGAATTTGGGAGAATCAGGCCTGAGAACTGGTTTGGGGAATAAAGGCTGAAGCACTTCAGCTTCAGGTTCTTATATTAAAGTTATATTTGACTTTTCCTTCCTGTCTCCTTTCTACCTACTTATTTCTTCTAGCCTACATCAACTGTTTATATAGCAATAGATAACTAATAAATGATAAGACAAAAAAGGGGCTTACCAAAGGAATTGACGTAGTGGTTGAGGGAGTCAGGAAGGGATTTGAGAACATGATTTTATAGATGGCCCTTAAATAATAGAGAAAGTTTTTCAAGGTGGGTAATAGTGGGATTGAGAATGCTGTTTCAGGCAGAGAGGATGGCAGGTGAAGTATGATATGTATTCATAGAATAATAGGTTTGCTAACTTGTCTGGATGATAGGGTATAGAGAGGATAGAGATACATCTATAAAGAACTATTGGGCCTAAAGGCCTTTAAAAGCAAAGATGGTCTGAATGAATTCAGCAACCAATCAGAAACCATGGAGCCCTTGTGAGAGGAAGAAAGATGCAATTATGAGTTGGATTTGGAAAATTCATCTAGTAGCTGCGATGGGCTCCATGGACTTGGGTTCCTCTAGGAACACTGCCATTCCCTAAGGTCTGAGTGAGCACGGACAAATAGGGTGCTGATGGACACAGGCAGTGCTGGGTGGAGAAGGCTGGTGGAGGAGAGTGAATGTCACACCCTGGGAGAGAGGAGATAGAGACTGCTGAAGAATTGAGCTGCAGACAATGGGATGCTATGGGACATCAAAACGAGGAACAAAATTAGTGATGGAGGAAGGGATTTCATGGGTTGGGTTTAGACTTCTTAGTTCTGACTTCTTGTTGGGTTGGGAGGGAAGGGAACATGTCAACCTGTGGCTCTGGTGGAAGATGCCACTAACAGTGCAGACTCAGAGGTGATCTCTATGGAGGTGTTAATAGAAAGTCATCCAGATGGGTTTCTGAAGAGAACAGAGGGGGGAGCGAAGAGGACCGAGGACATGAGCTGCCGGACACCCCGTCTGCGTGAGTGTGGGGTGGGAGAATTGGCACAGGAAGGGGAGAAGTGGTCACCCCAGAGGTGGCAACTTTCAGGAGAAGAGGGGAGGATGGCATGCAGACCCACGGGGGCCCGCGTTCGTACATTATCAGGACGCGGTGCCCGACCAGGTCTCTCCCATCAAAACAGACCAGGCCAGGCAATCACTGAACAGCGCCACCCTGTTCTTATGTTCTTTGGTTAAAACTCAGGCATTTCAAAGGTTTGATGCTATAAGGAATAGGTGACACAGATATATATATTTTACCCAAATATAAGTTCTTATTGTTCTTCAATGATAGGCCTCTGCTCTTCAAATCTGTATTTTTATCCTTCAGGTGAATTGTTGCCTACTTAAAAGACTATGCTTAAGAGTAAGATCCTAGCAGGCCATGGTGGCGCACCCTTATAATCCCAGTACTTGGGAGGCGGAGACCGGAGGATCCGGGTTCGTGGCCAGCCTCAGCTACTTAGTGAGGCCCTCCACAACTTCGTGAGACCCGGTTTCAAAATAAAGGATAAAAAATAGGGCCGGGGGTGGAGCTCAGAGGTAGAATGCCCCTGGGTTCAATCCCCGGTACCACACACACACACACAAAAAAGAGTAAGATCCTAAAACAGGAAAGTCCCTTCATCTGGGGTTGTAAGTGTATCCCATATGAGTATGAAGATCTCTTTTCCAGAATTCAAAGAACCCTATTTCATTTTGAGCAGGGAACCTCTTTTCTATGTAATAATATTTGTGATTTGTGTCTGATGCTAAAATTTAGCACTCACTCATTAAAGGGAAGTACTAAGACAGAGAAAAGCATGAAGAAGAAAATAAAATCCACCCCACATTCGACCACCCATGGATAGTTCATATTTTGATTTCTGTCATTTTAGTCTTTTTTCCTTCGTCCTTATAGGTTATAAATGTTTTATAAAAATGTAGATGGACATATTTTTATGAAATTGAAATAGTATTATACATCCTATTTTGTAATCTATATTTTCCTTTAACAATATGTTGTGAATGGTGTATCATAAATATATATTAAAAGATGGCATTTAATGTTATATAAAATATAACAAGCTGGGCGTGGTGGCACATACTTGTAATCCCAGTACTTGGGAGGCTGAGACCGGAGGATCAGGGTTCGCGGCCAGCCTCAGCTACTTAGTGAGGCCCTCCACAACTTAGTGAGACCCTGTTTCAAAATAAAGAATAAAAAATAGGGCTGGGGGTGTAGCTTGGAGGTTGAATGCCCCTGGGATCAATCTCCAGTAACACCCCCCCAAAAAGAAAGAAGAAAATAGAAAGAAAGAAGGGAGGGAGGGAGGGAGGGAGGGAGAGAGAGAGAGAGGGGGAGAGAGAGAGAGAGAGAGAGAGAGAGAAAGAAAGAGAAAGAAAAAAAGAAAGAAAGAAAGAAAGAGAAGGAAGGAAGGAAGGAAGGAAGGAAGGAAGGAAGGAAGGAAGGAAATTAGGAAATTAGGGCTGGGGGTGTAGCTCAGAGGTAGAATGCTCCTGGGTTCAATCCCTGGTACCGCCAAAAATATATATATGTAACTTAAAAAATTATCTGTTATCTATTGTTTATCTACATGCATACATCTATTACCTGGTTTTTAAATAACAGCCCTTCTATCCCTCACCCCCACCAATACCAGGGGCAAAACTTGGGCCATGACTTTTGGCGTAAATGTGTTGATAGGAGGGAAGTCTGGTATTTCTTGACTTCTGTTCTCTGCATCACTCGCTTCCAGGTGAGTGCTGAGGAGAGTGCCAACAGGTGTCTCGGAGCACCAGGGCCCCTGGTTGTGACGGCTCTCCCATACCGCTGACACGGGCTGCGCTCCTCCTCCTCGAAGCAAGCATGGCCCTCCTGGGACTGACGCTGTGGTTGCAAATCTGTCTCTTGGTGCGCTTTCCTAAATGTCTTTTTAAACATGCTCAATAATAGATGAGCACCTGGGCCCTTCGTCACGAAGGCAAGCTCCAGCAGGCTTTAGAACAGGAAAAAGCCATTTGGCCCTTAAGAGCCGATTCTTGGAACATCCCCAATTCCCCAGGACATCATTTAATAACCACTCGCTCCGGGACAGCAGGTGGTTTTCCTGGTGGGTTCTCTTGCTCCATTTCTTTCTTTTTCTTTTCTTTCTTTTTTTTAATACTTTTATTGGTTCAGTGTAGCTCCCTTTCTTCTTCACATTACTTTTTCAGTCCTGGACTTCACTTTCACTCAGTCTTTGCAACCAGTCTGCTGGGACAGAAGCTCCCGGTCCCCTCTTCTGCTCTCTTTTTTATTTATTTATTTATTTATTTATTTTTATTTTTATTTTTTTTGGCGGTACCAGGGATTGAACCCAGGGGCATTCTACCTCTGGGCTCCACCCCCAGCCCTATTTTATATTCTTTATTTTGAAACAGGGTCTCACTAAGTTGCAGAGGGCCTCACTAAGTAGCTGAGGGCTGGCCGCGAACCCGGATCCTCCGGTCTCTGCCTCCCAAGTACTGGGATTACAGGTGTGCGCCACCACGCCCGGCTTATGTTTCATGATTTAAGCAGGATGTCTGTACTTGATCTGGTGGGATGGATCCATTTTCTGAGTCCTCGTGTTCTAGAAATGGGCGAGGCTCTTCCCATGGCTTATCAAGTGCTGACTCTGCCATCAGTCTACTGGGCGACCTTGATCAAAGCGATCCTGGACTTCAGTTTCCATTGTAAAAGAGAAGGTTGCACTGAATCCCTAGGGTCCTTTCTGGCTCACACAATTTGTGGTTTTTAGTATAGGTTTGGGTTTTCCACAGCATTCTTACGATGTATATTTTTAGTGACATCTATTTGTTCATTAATTAGTTATACGAGTTGCTTATTTTTAGAACTTCATTTCATGGGGCAGCTCAGTCATTTGGCTGCCTGGGCTTTGTTACCAGCTACCTCTGGGAAGGATGCTCAGAAGGGAGGCTGAATTTTTCCACTGTCCTGCTTCTTGTGCCTTTTTAGTAATTTGCAATCGTAACAATCTAGAGCAGACGTCTTTAGAACCTTGCTACTGAGCAATCTGAGAAAATCCTTTGAGAGTCTTCACCTTGTGCAACTGGACCATTTGTGTCCCCTTCACGAAAGAGCATTGGTGATTGAAGTGGGGTAGTGCCATCCGCACACTGTGTCACACCGCACACACGGAGAACATCACCCAAGCTCCCTAGCCCGCTGCAAGACAGTCTTTTTAAATTCTGTGTTTGGGGATATTTAGCAAGTTACCATTTGTCTTTTTAAATCTGTGATCCCTTTCTTCAAAATCAGAAATAATGTAGAGGGCCTGATGGTCCTTCCCCCTCCCCCCTTTTGTTTTGAAATCATTATGGTAGTTGAGAACTAAGTCATATGTTCATGCTCTGGTTTATCATGCATTCATTTCTATCATGTGCTAGATTCTGTTCTCCAAGAAGAGAGTGTGAGGAAGGGAAATGGAGAAAATGGACAGGTCAGTAGAGGAGGCAAGAGAGCGGATGAATGAAAGAGTGGAGGAAAGGGTTCAGGAGGAGCTGCGGGGGTGGTCTACAAGGGGGTAAGAACAGTGCTAGGGAGGAAGGAGAAGAGGAGAGGAGAGGAGAGGAGAGGAGAGGAGAGGAGAGGAGAGGAGAGGAGAGGAGAAGAGAGGAGAGGAGAAGAGAGGAGTCAGAAAATTTAGAGAGCCAGCACCCTAACTTGTGCCAGTTCTTTTGAAGTAGATTCTCTATAGCAGTAGGAGCTCTGGTCAACAGGTAAGAAAGCATTAGTAATAACAAACCCTATAATCATGGGTCAGTGTTTATAGTTTTGGAATACTTAATCAGATCACTTAGTTAACTCATACTAATCCTCACAATATCCCTATGCAGTCAATATTTAAGATAAAAACCAACAAGTAAACAAACACGAGACCCAGAGAGGTTTTTGACTTGCTGAAAGACACAGCTAGCATGTGGGGGAGCCAGGGCTTGGGCCGCACAGTCAGGCTCCGTAGACCACACTGCCCGCACCCCGCTGCACACCACTGTATGGAAGAAAGGCCCGACTCATTCGCATTGTGCCCACGTTGCAGTGTGGATTCATGAGCAATCGCTTCTAAGTGCCCTGATGCCTGTTTTCCTTCCCCATCAATTCCTGCTGCTCTAAAATTCAAGCCTGTGCTGGGCTATGTGCTGAACGTGGCCAATGCATTTGTTTCTGCCTCGGGCAGGTCGAGTATAATCATGACTGTTTACACCACGTGGCTGTGTTCCAAGTCAAGGCAGGTTACGAGAGCAAGCTATAGAAAACACGTGACATTGGACCCACAGATTTGCTTGTACATAGAAAAAGATATGAGAATTTGTGGGTTTTGAATCCCTTTGGATATCTGTGCCTGGTGATTTTTCTTATTTGAATGGTGTTTCCTTCAAAATGATAGGCAAGTCCCGCGCCACTACATTCTAGCATCTCTCAAAAGTGTAGTCCAACTAAACATGCAAAAATGATCCGCCCCACTTAGGGAATTATTGATTTATTTCTTTATTTTTACTCCTAAGAAGAAGGCTGTGGAAGACTCACACTTTCAATCCCATTTCTTCAGTTGAAATGTCTTTGTTGTCTTGGGTTCCCATCTCCTCTGACGGTTGTCAGCCTCGGTTTCTTGCTTTTAAAACCTTCAGGGAAGCAGCCAGGTACTGGGGCACAACATTCTCCTCAAGCTGAGAGCTTCATGAAACCTCAGCCGGGGCTGCGTGGACCTGCAGGCAAATCCGGCTTTTCTTCACTGTAATTGCCACTGTCGCGGAGGGACAGGGCACCAGGACCAGGGCTATGCGGAGGAGACCAGTCCAGAAAAGCACAACACAGCAGCAGGATGACCACAACCGGACTCCGGAGCCCCCAGCAGTTTCAGCTACAACAGGGAACAGAGTCGGCACTGGTTGTCTGTAAGAGCGCTGGTGAAAATCAAATGTCAGGGATGGAACTCGTCGACTCCCTGGCAGCGAGCAGTTCGGGGAGCAATGATGAGAACACCCTGTACCTCTTTACCTGGTTATTATCTGCAAGGCTATTATCTGCAAGTTCGAGCGGAGACCATCAGAGTCAGCCATGGGTTTCTGAAAAGATGTGAGGCCTGTCAAGATTCTGTCACATACAAACAAGAAAATGGGATGAGTTAACCATGCTCGGGGTCTGTCTTCTGCTTACTTCTCCACAGGCAAGCATGCATTTTCAAATATTTCCCTAGAGCTTCTTTGCAAAGAAACCGGGGGTGCTTTTCTTTCCCTTCCCACTTCCCCTTTTTTTCTTTCTCTCTGGCCCTGCAGAGAGCTTCTCATTACATCTCTTATCATGATAATTCCAGAAATAACATCCACCTTTTCTGTCCTGCCTTTTATCTGAGGATTCCCATTGAGCCTCTCTCACAGAGAGGGTATTCAGCAGCCCACCTCCAGCACAGCACTCCCTGCTTCTGGGTCACACAGGGAAACTACCAGAAGCATAGCCACCACCTTTTTGTTTTTTGAGAGGCAGGGGGCAGTGCAGAAAGGAGCTAGCATAACCCAATTTTGGGGCAATTTTCAACAAAAGTCGGATAGTCCTTTGTCTGGCTCAACAAATAGAATTTCTCGTGTAAAGGAACCATAGGTCTACACTGCAGAAAAGGGAAAAGATGGACAATTCATGTTAGCAATTAATGGTTCATAGACAAAACTTCCCTGCTGGAAGCAGAGGGAGACACTTAGTGAAATGATGAAAGCCAGGGTGTTGGGTGAGTTCCCACCATACGTCCTTCTACATGGGCAGCATGGGAGTTGCCCACTGGGTTGACACTGTTCCCTGCACTCCACTATAATTGCCCTTCCTCATGCCACCTGTGAGCTCCTAGCACTCAACCCAGTCCCTGGACTTATTAATCTACTGACCTCTCTTTGATATTTGACACTGGTGACCTCTCTCTCCTTCTGGCAGCTCCCTCTCTTCTGTTGAAGTCTCTCCTTCTCCTGCTGGCTGTCCTCTCCCCCTTCCTGGTCACCCTTCCCTTCACTCTGCCCACCCTTGTTTATCCCTGTCCTCCAGCCTCTACTCTTGATCCTCTCCTCTTCTCACAGACCCATCGGCATAGACTTTACGAACAATGGATGCCTTAAAATGACTTTCACATTTGTGTGCCAGTCTTGGTCTGAGCCCCGAACATAGAGGCCCAACCACCTTCTGTTAAGCCTTTGCTTCTATGTCCCCTGGAGACACCACGCCCGCCGAGCTCACAAGTAAACTCTGCATCTTCTCCCCTCTCTTTCCGGTGCGCTTCTGTACTTGGATTAACCCTGGCTCCACAATTTACCCAGTTACCCAAGGTGGAACCCAGAAGTTGGGTGACCCCTCTTTCTCATCTGTCCATCTCTCATCTCATCCTTCTCTTGACCTCCTCTCTCATTCCTTTGCCATTTATTGCATGACTTACTGTAATTCCTGCCTTCCCCCGACTCTCATCTGGACCCATTCTCATGGATCCTTCACACAGTGTCAGCGGATCCTCCTAAAACATAACATTATTCATGTCAGTTCTCCGCTAAGAACTCCGCGACAGCACGCCGGTGACATCAAGATAAAAACTCAAAGCCACGCTAAGGAGCTTCCGTCTTCATCTGCTGTTCCAGGTTCCTGCTTGCCTGTTCATTCTCATTTCTATCATTTCTCAGCTTGCACCCAGAGCTCTATCCATCAGAGACTCATGACGGTTCTCTGAATGTCCCATGCGCTCACCTCCTTCCTCTTAGGTTTGCTCTTTCCCTGTCTAGAGAGCTCAGTGTTCTTCCTCCTCCCTGAGCCCTTTTCTGCTTGGTTAACTCTTAATGACCCACCCAGGGTCAATTCAAATGTCGCCTCCTCCAGTGAGCTGCTCCTGACCCCCTGCAGGCCCCATTAGAAACTCGTTATGTGTATTCCCAAACTAACCAACACACACTTCGTCCACACAGACACCACACTGTGTAGTCGGCCCTGGTTTTGTGTCCACTGACTCAGCCAACTATGGATTGAAAAAAACACGTACAGACTTTCTTGTCATTATTCCCTAAACACCACAGTATAACAACATTTATGTAGCATTAACACTGAATTCGGTATTTATTTATTTATTATTTTTGGGGTGCTGGGATTGAACCCAGGGGCATTCTACCTCTGAGCTACACCCCAGCCCTATTTTTTGTTCTTTTTTTTTTTTTTTGCGGTACCGGGGATTGAACGCAGGGGCGTTCTACCTCCGCGCTATGCCCCCGGCCCTATTTTTTATACTTTATTTTGAAACCGGGTCTCACGAAGTTGCGGAGGGGCCTCACTAAGGAGAGAGAGAGAGAGAGAGAGAGAGAGAGAGAGGGAGGGAGGGAGGGAGGGAGGGAGGGAGAGAGAGAGAGAGAGAGAGAGAGAGGGGAGGCTGGCCGCGAACCCGGATCCTCCGGTTTCCGCCTCCCAAAGTACTGGGTTTACAAGTGTGCACCACCACACCCGGCCTATTTTTTGTTCTTTATTTTGAAACAGGGTCTCACTAAGTTGTGGAGGGTCTCACTTTGTTACTGAGGCTGGCTGCGAACCTGCAATTCCCCTGTCTCAGCCTCCCAAGTACTGGGATTACAAGCGTGCACCACCTGGCCGAATTAGGTATTTAAAGTAATATGGAGATGACTTAAAGAGTATGAGAGAATATGCCTAGGTTATATGCAAATACTCTGCCATTTTACATAAGGGACCTGTGCATCTGTGGATTTTGGTAGCTGAGGAGGTCATAGAACCAATTTCCCACAAATACAGGGGGATGACTATTTTATACTGCTCATTTATAGGTGTTTCTTTTCTCCAGACTGTGAGTTCAGGAAGAGCAGCAACTGAGTCTTTCATCTCTAGATCCCCAATGGATAATGCAGCCTGGAACATAGTAAATACTCAATAAATATTAAATGAATGCATAAATGAGTTCCTGAATTATCCCATTTAGTCCTCACCCATCCCACTGGGTGAGTATTATCCCAGACTTATAGATGACAAAGTGGATCTGCAGAGGTGAAGCAACTTGCTCCGCGAGGTAGACAGGGAGTTACCAAACTGAACCAAGTGGCCCTGTTCCCGTTTGCCAGCTGATATGTATGGGATGGAATTCCTTGCGCAGACTCCAGAGGGAGGAAGGGACGGCTGGTACATTCCTAACCTCTAGCTCGAAAGGTTTCACGGGAGAGGTAAATCAACACGCACGTAAAGGGAATTTTCTGTGGTTTTGGTGAGAGACACATTAAGGTCTGTTGATTTTTAAGGGAGGGGCCTCTCCTCCGCTGGGATCAGAGAAGACCTTTTGTGTTCTGACTGGTGTTCTAAAGGAAGAGTGGACTTTCTGTTGACAGGTGGTGGGAGGGGCAGATTGAAGGCAAGGAAACGCTGTGAACGCAGGAGGGGGATGGAAGGCTGGGAAAGGTGGGGAGACCTACACCCCTGGAACGGGGGGGGGTGCTTCCACATGCAGGAGAGAAGGAGCGAGAGCCCAGGCAGGAGCACTGGGATGAAGACTGGGAAACAGCTAGACTTTAGAACTTTAGAGGGCCTTAATTGCCAAGCCCAAGGGATTTCTTTTTTTTTTTTTTTTTTTTTTTTTTTTTTTTTTACTGTAGCAGGGATTGAACCCAGGGACATTCTACCTCCGAGCTACACCCCCAACCCTATTTTTTATTCTTTATTTTTTTTTTGAAACAGGGTCTCACTAAGTTGCAGAGGGCCTCACTAAGTAGCTGAGGCTGGCCATGAACCTGGATCCTCCAGTCTCAGTCTCCCAAGTACTGGGATTACAAGCGTGCACCACCACGCCCGGCTCTTTTTTTTTTTTTTTGATACTAAGGATTGAACCCAGGGCATTCTACCTCTGAGCTACATCCCCAGCCCAATTTTATTTTAAAACAGGGTCTCATTAGGTTGATGAGAGTCTCACTAC
>PVJS01001132.1:0-68687 GCA_004027185.1 Glis glis | reverse complement strand
CAGCTCCAAAGGGTTTTTTTTTTTTTTATAGTTCTACCTGTTCATAAGAAGAGCCCAGGTCTGTAATCCCAGCACTTGAGAAACACTGAGACAGGAGGATCACAGGTTTGAGGCCAGCCTCAGCAACTTAGTGAGACTCCCAGCATCCTAGTGAGACCCTGTTTCAAAAGAAAACAAAACAAAGGGCTGGGGGTGCACTTGGAGGTAGAATACCCCTGGGTTCAATCCCCAGTACCACAGGAAAAAAAAGAAAAAGCCCTTGCAGTTAACAATTAAATGAAAGAAACTAAAGAGTGCAGTGCATCTGTCCCAGAGCAGTGGGTGCTGAGCAGTGCCACCAAAGGTGTCCTTGAAGGGCTCTCTAGAAGGGACACAGGACCCAGTAACATGTATGGTTTTTAAACTTTTTTTTTCTTGGTACTAGGGATTGAACCCAGGAGCATTGTACCTCTGAGCTAGACCCTATTTATTTATTTATTTATTTATTTGTTTATTTATGGTACTGGGGATTGAACCTAGAGGCATTCTACCTCCGAGCTACAACCCAGCCCTATTTTTATTCTTATTTTGAAACAGGGTCTCGCTAGGTTGATGAGAGTCTACCTACGTGCTGAGGCTGTCCTTGAACCTGCGATCCTCCTGTCTCAGCCTCCCAAGTACTGAGATTACAGTCGTGTGCCACCACACCTGACTTTTTACTTTTTTCTTTTGGAACAGGGTCTCATTAAGTTGCTGATGAGTTGTTGAGGCTGCCCTTAATCCTGCAATCCTCCTGTCTCAACTTCCCAAGTACTAGGATTACAGGCATGTGCCACAGTGCCCAGCTTAGTTTTTGAACTTTGTTTGTTTGTTTGTTTTTGTGGCACTAGGTATTGAACCCAGGGGCGTTCTACCTCTGAGCTACACCCTCAGCCCTATTTTATTTTTTATTTTGAAACAGGGTCTCACTAAATTGCGAAGGGCCTCTCTAAATTGCTGAGCCTGGCCATGAACTTGTGATCCTCCTGTCTCAGCCTCCCAAGTACTGGGATGACAAGCATGTGCTACTGCATCCTGATAATTTTTGAAGTCTTAATCCTGTAGTTCATGTCCTCATAAAAATGTTAAACTCTTAGAGTGATAAAAGTACTTAGAATATTATCTCCAGCATCTTATTTTACAAAGGAGAAAGCCAGAGGCCAGAAGTTTGAAGGTCCAGTGTGAGGTTGTACCGCTGGGTGCATGGGGAAGATGGAAACCTCTCCCAAGTTATTTTTACAACAGATTCTCCTGGGAGGTGTTTTTCCACCAAAAGATGTCTGATGCCCACTGCTGTGCTGTCTTGACATGAACAAGTGTTTCTCAAACTGGTGTTCCGTGAGTCCCGAGCCTCACGTGACCCACTCTGAGAAGCTGGTTCCTGTCAAGTTAATGTGGCCCCGCTGTCTGCAGTGGCATCATCTGGAAGACTTACAGTGCACAGTGGGGGAATGCAGACTCTACAATTCCTATAGTAAAGGCCGTTATTTAATTTGGCTGTAGCCTTGCTATTTCACCGTGATCTTTAAACTTTTTTTCACTAAGCATCTATGCTCTTGTGGAACTGTTGTGAGGAACTTGAGCAGTCCATCCTCAGCTCCGGTTGCCTCTTTCGCTACTACAGCAAAAACTGAGAGTAGATAAATCAGGGCTGTTTAGAGGAAAGCCTAAAATAATTGAAGAAAATAAGGCAGTTGGTTCTCCTCTCTGTGTCTCCCGTCTTCTCTACGTGCCTTCTCGCCTTCGCTCCTTCCTTGAAACCGTTACCTTTGAGCAGCCACTGGATGCAAATCATCATGCCGCGGGCGACACATGCATTATCTTGCTTGCTTCTGACAACTCCCCTGCAAGGTCAGTATCCTCATCCCCTTGAAATGAGGAAACTGAGCTCAGAGATGGCAGGGAGGCTGCCCACACTCACACAGCCAAATTAGTGGCAGAGCCCAGATTCAAACCGGTGTGCAATTAAAGCAAGTATTTTTTCAAACCAGTGTGCAATGAAAGCAAGTATGTTTTTGTCCATTGTGCTGTTTTCCCCCAAGTTAGTTCTTCTTATCCCTCTTTCTTTTCTTTCTCTCTCTTGTGATGTCATTCACCCGTGGCATCCATGTTCAAACTAATATCCTCATAAGTTAAAGAAGATGCAGGACTCTCAAAGAGATGTAACAGGAAGGCTCCTAGGACTGCCGTGCCTCTTACTCCTTCACGAGGAATCTAGTTTTCCTTAATGAGATCACGACACCCTCCCGGGCAGGGATCTATTATCTATTACCTATATCCCCACGTCCTCACCCTGCAATGCCTACAAGTGCCTTTCACTTGGAAGGTGAGGATGGAAGTGGTCTTGGCCAGGCGTAGAGGTGCACACCTGGAATCCCAGTACTTGGGAGGCTGAGACAGGAGGATCGCAGGTTCAAGGACAGCCGTGGCAACTTAGTGAGACCCTGTTTCAAATTAAAAAAAAAATTAAAAAGGAGGGGTGGGGGTGCAGCTCAGTGGTAGAACACCCTTGGGTTCAACCTCCATTGCCAACTAAATAATTAATTAATTAACTAGTTAATTAATTAATAGTGGTCATGGGCCTCATACTTCTTTCCAACTGGACCCTGCCCGTTGTCAGAGTGGGTCATCACTCTGACAAAGTAAGTAAGGTCTTTCCCCAAAGGAGAGACTTCTTTCTCTGTGGCAGTGGGAGAGAATTCTAGGAATTCTTATAGCAAAGAACCCACCCCTTGGGCCATTCACACCCACCAGTTGTGACATGGTGCCACCGAGTGACTGCGCTAAGGCTGGGCTGGCAGTGCCCTTCGCTATGGCCTGCTCCAAAGGGGCAAACCAGACCTTCTGGAAGGTTCTGTAGTCATCTATGTACTCACTGCCCTGTCTTGCTGGATTATTGACTCTCGGAGGTGAGGGCCACTGGTGACTCACCCCAGTTTCCGCCTCAGCACTCAGCCCTGGGCCTGGCACGGAGTGGGCTCTCCACTGTTGAGTTCCTACTGAAACCGTGCTTTAGAAATTGAGCATTATGAAGAACTAGACAGAGCTGGGCTTGCTGCTGCTCCCTGTGTGCTCCATGTAATTTGGCATGTCAAAATTTTGCTACACCTAGTTTATTACTGTTCCAGTAATTTAACTGAGGCACATATAAAATACGGTCCAATTCGGCCCAACAACAGACAGGCCCAGCCAAGCTTAACCAATGAAATCGCAGCCTTTATAATTCACATCAAACAAACAGCCCCTTAGATATCTGAACCAATGCTCCCTGACTCATCAGGCTCGACGCCAGCCGCTGCCAGAGCTCTTCCATCCAACACGAGCCGATGGTGTTGAAGCGGAACTGTGGCAGAGCCACAATAGCCAGGCCTTAACCTGAAGCATGGAGGCTTGTTCACAGGCCCCAGGCTTTTGCCTGGGAGACATTCCTGAAGAGAGACTCATGACTGTGGTCCTTTCCTGGGTGGAGCATCTCTCTTTTGGAGGACGTCCATCTAATTCCCCTTACACATGGGTAACCTCTCCTCAGTGCTAGTCAGGCAGCCTCGTCCACTCTGCTCAGCCCCTCGCTCTCTTTTTCTTTCTTTCAGGATGATAGCCAGGGAGGAGGGTTCGGGGAGAGGGGAAGAATGCTCCTGTCTTTATTTTCTGGCTTCAAGACCATAGACGTTATAGGTCATGACTGCCAGAAGTTATTTCATAACCATATTGGTAATATTCAGTCAATAACAGCCATTAATGAGAAGGGAAGTATAGATGCAAATGTGTATTAGAGAGCCTTTGACTTTCAGGACTTTAGAGAGACCCAGGCTTAGCTGTGAGTTCTGTTGCTTATTGGCTGCGCGACCTTGAATAAAGTTAAGTCTCCAAAGCTTTGCCTTCCTCCTCCATAAAACAGTAAGTCACTTCAGTTTCTATTGCCACATAGCAAATTTCTACAAAACCCAGTGGCTTCAACAGCACACACTTACCATCGCATGGTTTCTGGTGTTCGGAGTCCAGGCCTGTCGTTAGCTGGGCTGCTACTCAGAGGCTTATCACACTGCAGTCACGTGGTCAGCCATGCCACCTCCTCATCTGGAAGCTTCGGTGAGGAGGAATCCACTTCCAGGCGCATGCTGCTGCCTGCAGAAGTTGTTTAATGGCCGCTACTTGACTGAGGCTCTTGCTGGGGTGGGCTGGAGACAGCCTCAGCTTTTAGAGGTCACAGGAAGCACCTGGCCATGCGGCTTTCTCCACAGGCCATGGACAGCCTGCTCTTGGACGCTTCAAGGCCATCAGGAGACTGGCTTCCTCAGTCTATTAGGAAGAAATCTTATATAGCATAATCTCATCTCAGGGTGACATGACCCCACAATGCCATTAAAACATAACCTCATTGAGGGAGCGACATCCTGCCATGTTCCCCATGTTCCATGGGTTAGAAGCAGGTCACGGGGAGGGGACTACACGAGGTGGCTACCCAGTGGCTTGCTGTGGGGTAGCTACAGTAATATCTACCACTTGGGTTATAGCAAGGATTCATTGAACCAACCTATGTAAAACCTACAGAAAGAGTGTCAGTCCCTTCCCACCTTTTCTGAGAAGCTTAGAGAAGAGGAGTCAAAGACAGAGGCTGGGGTTGGAGGGGGTGGGTCATAAAGGAGGGGTTCAGCTAGGAGGGGGCAGGTGCTTCTGCTCAGAGCCTAGCATGAGGAGCATCGTCTGCATCTCTTTGAGTTTGGTTTTTGCAGTTTTGGGGAGAGGAACTTCCCACCATTCATCTCTCCTGATTTGCTTTTAGATCAAGTCCTTGTTTTATAGTCCATGTAGCAGCTATCTTAGACTACTTTTCTTTTCATCAGTAAGTACTGTCTAAGGAGTTGAAAAAACAAGTTCAGTGTTTTAAGGTGACTAAATGGAAGAATGTAAATTTTTGAGGTGAAGTGATGTCTTTGCGTTTCTTCTAATCATTCCCTTAAAATATACCTTTCATTTTATTCTTTTAATTTATTTTTATTGGTGCATAGTAACTATTACATCATCATGAGGTTCAGCGTGAGAGAAACATACATGCTCACAGCACTTGGTGTCTTCCCCTTCAGACGTTACCCAGCTCTCTTCTCTTCCGCATACATGTTATTGATATTAGCATTGATAACTTTCTAGATGAACACAGCATTATTTAAACGGCTTCCTCCATCAAGTCTACTTTTTCACCTCTCTTCTCCCTCCCCAATTCTCCTTCCACTATTCTACTGGTCTCACTCCGCATTTATCTGAAGTCCCTTTTGTTTCCCATTTCTCTCTAACTTCCACGTATGAGCAAAAACATACACCCCTTCGTTTTCTGAGACTGGCTAATCTCATGCAGCATAATATTCTCTAGTTCCATCCATTTTCCTGCAAATGACATAATTTTGTTATTCTTTATGACTGAGTGAAATTCCAGCATGTATATAAACCACACTTCGGTAATCCGGACATTTCCAGAATATGACCTTTCTTTGTATTCTTCCCCAAGTTTCACAGTTAGGTCTTTAGATTCTCCCTGTTTTCCCTGCTATTTAAACGTTTATGTATGTAGAAATTGTTTTGGAGGAAAATTCAAGAGAATCAAAGACATCAGTAAATTGGAGGGAGAAAGGTTGGGGAAAGGCAGGGAAGGGAGCTCTTGGTGTCCTTCCTCCTGCCTGAAGGATTAATCTACTGTCCAGTGGGAAAGAGCTGAAATAGTGAGGGTGGGGGTGGGGACAACGAGGAAGGGGAAGAAGTTGTTTATGTATAAAAAATTAGTGCTAAGTACTTGACTTTTTAAAAATAATGATACTTTCCCAGACTGAGAGTCAAGTATCTTTTAGAAGACCACCCTTATATATTTCTTTAGGACTATTTATATATCCCCGGTGCAAGAAAACTTAGAATAACTTTTATCTCCGGGGACTGGGTTGCTGGTCATTTATCGTTGAAGAACCAGTCTTCCACTGTGTGTTGTGGCATTATAATCGAGTGCTGATATAACCGATAGTCTTTTCTTTTGTGTTTGAACAATAAGGTCAAAATAAGTTAGGTGGCCATGGGACAGTGCCATATGGAAAGAGTTCAGAGTTCCCTGTCCAGAAAAAAACCCAAGTTCAAGCCCCTACTCTGTCACAAGTAGCTCCATGACGCTGGGCAGTCACTAAGCCAGCTGGGGCTTCAGTTTCCTCTCTTTTAATGTGAGACTTCTGGAGTAAAATATTGGCATCTAGTAATATCACAAGGACATGACAGCCATCAGCGCCCCTTTCGCATCATCAGCATGTGACACTTTAATAATGCATAGAGAAGGAAGACATAAACACACAAATGTTTTGGGCTAATAAGTTCTACACAATATGCAAAGCTGGTGTAACCCTTACTTCTTTTCAGTTATAATAATACATATACCTGTCATAAGAAAGCTTATAATCAAAGGATGCATGTAGTAATTTGCTGCTGAAAATAATTAGGCTCTTAATTAAGGGAGAATCACAGCCTCTTGTATCTGGAAGACACATTCGGGGTCATCTCATCTGAGCCCCTCATTGACTGACGAGGATAAGGTCTGGACTGAGAAAGGGCAGGTGACTGGCCAGGGTCACATGCCCAGTGGCAGCGATAGAGCTGGAAGCCAGGGCCTTGCCCTCCTGCCCGGTGCTACCTCGGCAGGGCAGAGCGGGCACAGGAGTGATCCCCAAGGAAGCATGGTGACAATAGGCATTGGCTTTTATATTCAAAATAAGGAGATAAGATTCTTTTCCAAAAAGCAATCAAGTTATGTTTTGAGTAGTGACTTTGATTACTTAATTTCAGTTGTACAGGAGTACAGCTTTGAATTGTCAAAAAAAATGTCACAAAGTCTGCCTGAATGATCCCAGATTCTGGAGCGAGGCTTTATGTTTTCGAAACCCAGCTTCATTAAAGCACCTGCACATGTATTTCTCTTGACAAGTAAACACACGGAAATGGTGCTGCACAGGGCTCCGGCCCGGATCCACTTCTAGTTAAGACCGTCATCAACGACACGGATGCCACAGCAGCATGCTCATTAAGTGCATAGATGAGACTGAATTTAAAGCACAGGCTAAAACCTTGGGGGATGCGATTAGAATTGGAAATGACCTCAACAAATTGGGCAAGTAATCACAAACTAACAGGATGAAGTTCAGTAGAGACAAGGGCAAAAAAAGGACTCAGAGAAGAGAAAGACAAGAAAAATCGGAAGACGTGGAAATGGCAGGTCAGGCTGAGAGCTGCCAAAGACAAGTGCGTGGGGGCGAAGCTCAGATTAGCATGATGTCACCGTGCAGCAGGGGTCAGCAGGCACCACAGTGCAAGCTGACTTATACTTGGGGTCCCATGTTTTCTGGGAGGGAGCACTGTGATTCTAAAAATTTTTACGAAAAGTCCATCCCTAAAAGGTTCTCATTACAATAGAATTGAGTCCACCAAAAAGGGACCTTGTGTAAAAGCTAGTGGTTGGCATTGCTTGTAAATTTTAAAAACTTCCAATCAACAAACCAACCCAAAAACCTTTCACTGTTTTCTGACAACCTGTGCAGTTAAAGAGTATGGTTCTTACCTCCACAACCTACCTACTAGGTACGCTCCTTCTCAGTCATCCATTTGGAGATAACAAGGAAACCGGGCCATCCGTGGCCTGAAGCTCTTCAATGTTAATAGTTCAGAATGGTATTTGCTACCATCATTATCAATTAAAAATCAGCATATCACTAAGGTGCTCGAACATTTCATCTATATGCAGCATTCTTTAATGTGTCATTATCTCCACTTAAAGGTGGACTCAGAATAGAAGAATATAGATTAGGAGACAAACTCATCCAAAGAGAAATGATGCTTAGCGAGAGGCAGTGTATTGGATGCTGAGTCAGGACCAGAGACAGCAACTCTGGGAAGCTACCAAAAAAAAAAAAAAAAACCCAGGATGCCAGGTGTTGTGGCACATGCCTGTAACCCCAGTACTTGGGAGGCTGAGACAGGAAGTTCGCAGGCTCAAAGCCAGCCGCAGCAACTTAGCAAGACTCTGAGCAACTTAGCGAGATCGTGTTTCAAAATAAAAAATAAAGTAGGGCTGGAGATGTAGCTCGGAGGTAGAATTCACCTGGGTTCAATCCCCAGCACCACAAAAACAAACAAAGAGAAGAGGGTATCAGTGTGTGAGAGAAGCTAGGGTTAACTACAGCAAAACAAGAGACGGGACAGATCAAGGGTTTTGCCTGTCAGTTATTAGTGTCTTATTTCCATAGAAAGTCCTGAATTGAATTTCCACAGCTTACCTAGTGTTCAGACCTACATGAAGAGTGGGTATCTCCATTTTACAGTTGGGAGAACCGAGGGAAGTGTGGAACGTTGACTTGCCAAGGGCACAGCAAGTGAAGGCATTGGAACCAGGTTTGGGAGGCTCCAACATCCGTGTTTTTCCAACTCAACTAATATGCCGCACGTAGTATATGAAAGCCAGCAAAGATGAAGAATAGCAGCATGATATGATGAAGGAAGAGAACATGGAAAACTTAGTAGGAGAAAGGGATGGAGGAAGAAAAAGATGAAAAGAGAAAATGAGCTAGAGGAGGGAAAGGGTAAGAAGGGATGGCAGGGGGAAGCAGGTAAGGAATAGAGGGAAGAAAGCTTTAGTGAAAGGGAGAGAAGGTGAACGCCGCAGATGCGCATGCTCAGATGCAAGCGCTCCGAGTGCCCATCATGACTTCCTTCTCCCACGGCGTATGTTTCCAACTTTCCTTGAATGTTGAGTCCTGTTGAGAACTACAGAATGTTTGGGAGTCGAAAACAACGTTGCGAATGGTTATTGGAAAACAAGAGAATGATTAAAAGGGCAGTAAATGAAACACATATGGCAAGAGAAAAGGAAATGGCACATGGAACACTGGGAAGTGGTCCGTTAATAGATTTCACGTATGAAAAAGCTATCGCCACAGTGACTGCTGAGAACGGCAGGATTTATCAGGTCTGAGAGCCGACCTCCTCAACGTCTACAAACACCATGACTGATCTCACTGCCTCTCCCACTGCAGAATCTTTGTATTTTTATGGTCTGTCCCAGGTGCTCTCTGGCATGAGGTTGCCACAGTCCATGAATCAGAAGCATTGCTCCAGCCGGGCATGGTGGCGCACACTTGTAATCCCAGTCCTTGGGAGGCTGAGACCCGAGGATCCGGGCTTGTGGCCAGCCTCAGCTACTTAGTGAGGCCCTCCGCAACTTAGGCCCTGTTTCAAAATAAAGAATGAAAAATAGGCCTGGAGGTGTAGCTCAGTGGTAGAATGCCCCGGGTTCAATCCCCAGTACCATACACACACACAAAAAGAAGCATTGGTCCTAAAATTCTTCTGGGATCTTTAGTAGGATAGGCATGATGCAAACCAGACTACATTTTCTGGAAAAAAATATGGCTTCTAGGAAGACAACAGGGTCCAAATTTTGACAGTTTGACTTATTAGCTCACAATCTTGGGCAGGTTACTCAACTTTGCTGAATCTAAGTTCCCTCCTGGGTAACTGGAGAACACAGAACTTACTTCCCTGGAACTCAGGCCTTCCTTGCGATGTGAGAGCTAGCAGGCATTCCATAAATGTTCTCTTCCACTTCCTTCTCCCTTCTCATGGTGTAGAATAATGGTACAGAGAAATTCTCTGAGCGATCGAGGTCAGAAATGGAGTAACATTCAGAAGGTCCAGACCTGTTCCATGTCCACAGCTAGGGGTAGGGTAGGGCTGGCCATGCTGAGGTCACCAGGAGTTCCCAGCTCTGTAGGTGACGTGACTTACCAGGAGCCCCCTCTACACTCATTCCCCACACATCTCAGCTGTGATACCTGCATCTTTAAGACAGCGCCATCTTGATACGAGAGTTCAAAGGAGATGGTTTGGATTTGCATTGAACTGGAGATGCATTTAGCTTGCGAGTTAAAACAAGTCTTTCTCCTGTTTTTGACCGAGGCTCTGATTGGAAACTAGGAAGCCCAGCTCCAGTTCTCTTTGGAGCCAAGGCTGACTTTCCGCCAGTGCTACTTTCTGCAGTCAGCGGTCACTACTCAGTGGTTGCTCTGCCAATAACCTCCTTCCCCCTGCATGTAAGTGGCCATTCCATGAATTCAGCAGGTGCTTCTTTTTTTTTTTCTTGCAGTACTGGGGATTGAACCCAGGGGCATTTTACCTCCAAGCTACACCCCTGGCCCTATTTTTTATACTTTATTTTGAAACCAGGTCTCACGAAGTTGCAGAGGGCCTAAGTAGCTGAGGCTGGCCGCAAACCCGGATCCTCCGGCCTCCACCTCCCAAGTACTGGGATTACAGGCATGCGCCACCACGCCCGGCCAGCAGGTGCTTCTGCACGCATACGGACATATCTTGGCCTTGGTTTATTTCTTTCTAAAAAAAAAAAAAACACTGAGTCTATAGACCTTTGAACTTGTGATTATCATGTACAAGGCACTATGGGATTCCTTGGAGTCTCTTCTAAGCCTTTTTCAGTTACCTTGGGAGGCATGCTATGGAAAGCAGGGTCGGGGGAGGATTCCTGGTCTGGGAACTTGTCTCTCATGTGTTTAAAACCACGGAAGATGAGCTCTTGACCAGTTTCTTAGAGCAGAGCTTGTTTATCACTTTGCTTTCCCTTCATCCTTGTCTCGGGTCAAGGAGTGCATAGCTTTCACCATCTGGGACAGCAAAAAGATGACAGCAGGTCTTTCTGAAGAGTAGAAACCTTCCCTTCCACTTCAGTGAGAAATCTAATCTGATATCTTTAAATTTCCTGTGCCACTCAAACATGCATACTTATTTACAGGTCGGAAGCATCATTTTTGGTCTAAACTCTTTATCAAGGTCTATTTGAATTAGGGAAACAATTAGCTAATCATTAATAAATAGGTAAAGCCTGGTCCCTATGTATTTGGTTGACCAAGTAGAAGTAAAGGGAGAAGATGAGTGTTGAAATAGTCAGTGGACTCTTTGAATAGGCTGCCTAATTGTGACAGCTTCTCTATCTTATAGCTCTAATGTCCTAAGCAGGAAAAAAAAAAAACCCTAGTAAATCTTTTCATTGAGGCCCTGTTTACTCTTAGGTTATGAAGGATAATAACTTGTTAGCTTAGGAAAGGCCTTGCGTTGTGATTCTCATTATCATTTTGAGAAAACGCTGACTAAGCTGTGAACTATTTCTTGCCACAAATGCAAACCGTATGGAAATTGTGACATTTCCATCTGCTGGTAGATGCCAAAACTTTACTGGTGACAGATTATCTCACTTAAGAAGACCAAATGATATTTTTCTTGATGACATATGCACAGGTGCGTAATTAATTTTTCTCATTCTCTTTTTTAATACTCAGATTTCTGTAACCTGCTCGCTACAGGCCACGTGTGTCATGATTAAAAATGCAGGGAGGGGGCAGTGAGCACAACTGTGAAGGGGGTCTCTTTCTTCAGGTTTGAACTTGAGCATGAGTTACCCGCATCTAGATTCCTCCCTCTTCTTGCAGGCTGCCTGCAACCCCGCCTTTTTCCTTCTTAGCTTTCAGAACTCAGCTAGTATCTTGGCAATTGCCTGAATATGCTCAGTGAGGGCAATGTTATACCATCCAATCCCTTGACTTTCAAAATCTGCTACATGTCACTGTCTCCCAAATTTGCATTTCCGGTCTGAAACTCTCACCTGAGCGCTGGACTCATGTCTACCTGCTTATTGATATTTCTACTGGGATGTATGATAAGAATCTCAAACTTTGCCTCATCTCCAAGCAAACTCAATTTTCTCTACAAGTCTGTTTCCCATCCTCCATGTCCTATTTTAGACAATATTTATTGAGACCTTCCTCTACTCCAGACACTGTCCTAAGTGCTTTTCAGGTATTAATTTATTTAACATTCACAACAACCTTATGCAGTAGGTATTAATAATAGCCCCATTTCATAGAGGATGAAACTAAGATACAGAGAAACTTGCCTGCGGTCATAGAGTTCCTAAGTCGCGGATCTAGGCATCGATCTTAGCCCATCTGTCATCAATGTCTGCCTTGACCCTAGACTAATCCTTCTTCTATACAGGATCTGTCTCAATAAATAGCATTGCCATTCACCCAGTTGCACAGGCTCCCAACCTCAGAGTTATCTTTGATTCTTCTCTCTCTCTCTCTCTCTCTCTCTCTCTTTACCCACTATTAAATTCATCAGGAAATCCTATCATCTCTACCTTCTGAACTTACACAGAAACTGGCCAATTTTTGCCCCCCCACACTCCCTCTGTTGCCACCATCACAGAGTCCCCATCATCTCCTCACTTGCCTGTTTCATCCACTCCTGCTCCCCCTGGTCAATCTCTACATAGCCAAAGTGGGCCTTTCAAACCAGCAGTTTCATGGCAGTCACTTGCACCAATCCTCACAATGACTTTCCATCAAGCCCAGGACATCCATAGCCTTACTACGGCCCACAGGCTTGGTGTCTCCTCCCTACCTCATCAGACCCACTTGCTGCCCCTCTCCCGTGGGTCCACTCCAGTAGTACTGGAGGACTTGCTGTTCCTTAAACACTCCAAGCAAGATCTGCTCATGAGACCTTTACCCTTGCAAAGCGTCTGCATGGAATCCTCCCCCTTCATATAGTCACACAACTCTCGCTTGGTTTGTCTCTGCTCAAGTCCCGCTTCTATAGAGAGGACGTCCCTGACCACCCCATCAAGATCCATCACACACCATCCTCCCTCCCACCTTTCATTATCTTTAATTGTGTGTGTGTGCACATGATGCCGGAGATGGAATCCAGGGCCTTGTGCATGCTGCTGCATCCCTGGTCCCTTTCGAGTATCACAATGGCTGCTCTTTCTGGCCGGTGTTTTACTGTGCGATCATGCACTGCATAGCAGCATCGTGATCATCAATGGGCCACATGTACGATGATGGTGCCATAAGATTATGTGGCCAAGTGATGTCTTAGCCACTTCGTTTGTGTAAGCACCTTCTCTGTTGGTCACACAGCAATGAAATTGCCTACTGAAACATTTCTCAGGATGTATCCCTGCTGTTAAGTGACACATAGCTTTTACTCACTTACTGTCTTTCTCCCTCTATAGAATGTAAACTTCTGAAGGTAGTGGTTAGCTTGTCATCACTATCCCTAGCACCTCAATGTGCCTGTCTCCTGACAGTTGTCATCTTAGTCCCTCTTCTGTTGCTATAACTGAATACTGTAGACTGGGTCATTTATAAAGAAAAGAGACTTTTCGGCACATGATTCTGAAGGTTGGCAGGTTCAAGATTGAGTGGCTGCTTCTGGTGCGGTCCTTCTTGCTGGTGGAGACTCTTGGCAGAGTCCTGATGTGGTACAGGGAACCATATAGTAAGAGGGACTGAGTTTCCTGGCTCAGGTACCCCCTTCGCTTCTCATAAAGCCACAGTCCTATTGGATCAGGACCCAACCTATGTCCTCATTTGACAGTAATTACCTCCCGGAGGTCCCACCTCCAAATAGTATAGTTGGATTAAGGTTCCATCCTCTCAAGACTTCAACATGGGTTTTGGTGGGGACATTCAAACCATAGCAGTTGCGTAGTAATATTTGTTGAATGGATGAAAGAACAAGGACTTATACTCTAATTATAGATAGCAGTACATGCACATTCTCTCTGAGTTTGTGTCTCCATTGCAGAATGCCAAAGATGCAAACTGCCTTTCCCAGCATGATGTGTGGGAATCCGACACACACTCGGTTCCTCACTGCTGCTAACTGTCTAGATGAAGCAGAGTATCTTGCATAAAGCGAGCAAAAGGCTGGATTCGGGGCACTGAGTGATAGAGCCCACGTTCACATAGTTGCTAATCCTCTGTGCTCAGACTCTGTCTTTTGATGACTACTTCTGGCTGCTGTTTCCAACAGACACGGCAGATACTGAGTGTTGACTCCAATTAGAAAAGCATCTTTGCAGAAGAGCAGGAGGGGGTGTACGTGCAGATGAGTGCTGCATTCCCATCTCCCTCTGCTCCCCCAAACCCTCAACTGAGGAAATGCTGCCTTAGAAAGAGATGGTGGTGTAGTGCGAGGGAAGGGAGATGAGCATTCCTTCTTCATCCAGAGAGATCTCTTAAAGGGGATCTACTGAGATCCCTCCCTTGCAAAAACACAGAAGAAAATGCAAACAACCTATTTCCAACCAACTTTGTCCCACCATCCTCTCTTCTCCATGTGAAGAAGCCCTCTGCCATATCTCTTTGCATTCTATCTTTTTAAATCTCCTCTTAACATCAACATCTCACCAGACCCCAGAACATGCATTTATGCTGAGTAAAACTGGACTCTCAGCCCTGCACGAGACCCATCAGTCCCAGCAAGCACCAACGCTGAAGTGGTTTCCATGCATGGACCTTAGGAAATGAGTCACTGGCTAATGAGAGGAAGAAGGGGTCAGAGTAGTATCATTTGAAGATTGCTGCCCCACTCTTGCTAAATTCTTCCATGGCCTCCAGGACCATTTCCTCTTGGACTGGATTGGACTCTCTAGTGTTCCACAGAGCTCTAGAAAAAAATCAAGGAAGCAGCCATGAATGCAGATGATGGGATCTTCATACATTACAAAAGTAGTATATGATCATGAGAAACAATGGAACAAGACAAGCCTATATAAAGAGTGCCTTTCCTAGTCTCCCCCAGCCTCAGACACCTTCCCCAACGATGCCTAGTAGGGCCCAAACTGCCAGCTGTTCACCAAAACCGGCTTGTCTTCTTCTTGGTGCATGGATGAACTCTGCTTTCCAGCCTCTCTTACAGTTGGGTGTGGCCATGTGGCGGACACCTGGCTAGTGCCATTGTGAGCAGGAGAGATGGTGTCACTTCCAGACCCAGTCTACAGAGTCTCCCCAAACCAGCTCAACCATCAGCTACGCTCCTTTGCTCTCTCGCTAGCTGGAATGCAGACACCTCCTGGGAACCTTGGAAGATGGTAGAGTCGCCACTGGCAAGAGTCCCCAGATGACTGCATGGAGGAGGCTGCCCTGCTCACCTCAGCACGGTCACATGAACAAAAAATGGAAGTCTCTTGGGCCAGAATTCTAATACATCTTCACAGACTACTTGTGACCGCATTTAGCCTGCCACAGCTAATTCACCGGCTGTCGTTACTTGCTTTGCAGCAGGTGTATTTCTTTCTTCTCCATTTGATTATAAGCCCCTTGAAAGCATAATCTGTGTGTCCCCTCTGGCATCCCCTGCGGCTTCACTGGACTGGCACAGGACATGCGATCAGTAAATATCTGTGGGTCGGAGAGTTTATGTCTCTCTTTTATTCTAGGATGAGTTCAAACTTGATTAGGAACATAGTAAAATTGTATGGATTTTTCATTTTGCTCTGAAATCCATCTTGGGTATGAAGGATCTCTTACGTGGGTATAGCAGCTCAGGAGGACATGGTCAGCGAAGTGTGACACACATTTTTTATTATCCATAAATGGATTATCTACTGTGATCCGGCTCTTCCATCATTTCCGTGCATTCCTCCTGTCTGCAGCTGTGTCGTAGGCGCTGAGAAGGGCCCGGAGCCGAGGGAGAATCAGAAACAGGTGGGGGTGGGTTTGGGGGTGGTGCTTATGTTACTGACTGGGTATGAGTTGTGAATACATTCTGCAAGTCAAATCAAATTGGTGATTATCTTTTTTACTAGTATATGCATCTTTCTAACGATCTATTAGGCTACATAATCAAGAGTTGACAACAGAAATGTTCGAGTTGAGACCAGGTGGGGTAGTGAATAAGCCCCATCCTGGGAGCAAAGAAAACTTTTTCAAAGTGAGAATTTATCACTTTGGCATTAGATCTCTGAGCACACAGAAGGCATTTGATCTCCACCAGTCGCTGCAAGTCAAGCAGGGGAGCATGGTAAATATTACAGTCTTCATTATAGAAGGGGATGAATTTTATCCTGTGGTTCTTGACAACTTACAGGTAAACCCTGCCAGCTTCCATCCTCCTGAAGGAGTAGTGTCCACATGAACCCCATGACCAGTACCCCCACATAAACACTTTTCTCCATGCATTCGAAACCTGATTTTGGAAAACCTATTGTATGAACCCGTGGTTCGCAAATGTTAGCATGCATCAGCCTTGTTAAAACCCAGATTTCTGGGTTTTGTGGGTTCCACCCCCACAGTTGCTGATTCAGAAGGTCTGGAGTGAAGCCTGAGAATTTACATTTCTACTAACAAGTCCCACAGGGTGCTGATGCAGCAGGTCCAAACCCTTCAGCTCCATGTCGGTGAAAGAATCTACACACTCACACAGGGACAACAGCCTTCCAAGGCCACGGATCCCGGCAGAGAGAGCGACTTCCCCACAAAGCGAGACTGAAGCTGTGAATGAATGAGGAGCACAGCTGTTCAGGGCAGCTCAGGAATGTCACCTCACGCCACAGACCAGCGCTGTCTCTCCCTTTGCTGCTCCCAGTGCACAGGTTGAGGATCCCTAATCCAAAACCCAAGTTGGTGCTCAAAAAGTTTCAGATTTTGGAGCATTTCAGATTTTGCATTTTCAGACCAGGGATTCTCATCTGGTATCCCCCCATTTCCCACTAGTGAAATGAAGAGCTTGCTCTAAATGAGTGTTTCTCAACTCTGTTTGCCCCCATAGGATCCCCTGGGCAAGATTTTAAATAGTACTGTGGTTTAGACTCGATCCTGCCTAGAGATTCTAAAGGAGTTGTTCTGGGATAGGACTGAGGAATAGCAACACAGGTGAGGTGGATAGAAAGCCTATTTGAAACCGAGCATGTCCTCTATGCCACTGCCAGGTCTAACGGTCTACATCTATGCCCTCCCTCCTCACGGAACCCCACCTTGTCCCTTTGTCCCTCCAGAGTCACTTGACTCTTGCCCTGACCCCTCCCTCGTACACATTGCATTCTCTTTACTGTGTGGCACAAAGTCAGTTCATACCTCATTAACTTCCTCTGCTTAATTAGGCAGAGGACAAGTCCCAGACAACTGCAGGAGACATGGCAAGTCATTGATAAAAACACAAACAACAAATGAGGGGCACTTGCAGAACCCCCAGGAAATGGTAACTGTGGAAGCAGAAGAAGGACCCATTCCTGGAGACTTTGACTCCTCAGTCACATCGGGCTGGAGAGGACCCATGTCACCAGGGATCGGCTCCACATCATGATCCTCCTGGGTGCCCCCCCCCGTTTTGTTGTGATTCCTACATAGTCACTTGTATTTTCTGTTTACAAGTGACTCAGGGAAGAGGATTCCTGTCTCTTTCCTAAGCAGTCATTCATGTTCTAAAGCAAAATGAAGGCAAAGATGGAGGCAGGCAGCAGTCTGGAAGCTGAGCTTTCCCTAAAACACTTCTGTTGCGACCCTGAAGACAGATGAGGCAAAGATGGTGGCCTTTCCTGGTAGGGGTTCCAGTGTTACCCAAGTTTCCCATTTGATTTACCTTAGTAGGTATGGACTTGGAATCTCCAACTGTTATTGTGGCGTGACCGAACTTCACTTAAATTGTATTCTGACTCTTTGTAACTTGAACTAGAAGTTCTGGAACCTTCTTTGCCTTCTTTGCCGAACTTCATCTGAACCTTTACTCGGTGGAGCTTTTTCAGTTCACTTGTCATTTTCAATGAGGATTTTTTGAAAATGGCTTGAGCTGAGGAGCAATTGATTTAAGGTGAGGGACGCTGCACAGAGGCGAGTAATTTAATTCCACCGTGTGGTCTGGACACGAACCCGAGGCCTGGGGACTGGTGCCTTTCTGTTAATTAATTCTCCCCGTCAGACATCTGGAAACCCGCCTTTTCTGCCTCATCTGAATTGGCTAATTAATTAAGCTGTGTTTGTCAACAGGCGTTTGCTCCCCCAGCACTTCTTCCATCATCTGTTTCTTTAGCCACAAGCTGGTGACCCTATTTAATAGCAAACCACCTCGCCGATCATTCTGTTCTCCTACGGGCTGAGGAGGTTTCTTCTGGAGGCTTCCCAGCACCGCGCAAGTCCAGGCACTGGAGTGAGGTACACAGGATTTGGATCCAAGTGAGCCACGTATTAATTATGTGGCCCCCAACAAATCACCTCACATCCCAAAATGTCCTTTTCCCCATTTTCCCCCTACAAAACCCACCACTTGGCTCAGTGTCTAGCACATCACGGTACCCACTAAATATTGGGTCTGTTTTTATGGATGGGAATACTGCTGCCATCTTGCCTCTGAACAGGGGGCAGCTAGTTTGGAGCCACTTCCATGGGTATACCACGTTTTGTCTCTCTCATACCCCTGTGGGGGGACTTTGGCAAATATTGTCACTCTCATGTTTTACAGATATTGTCACCCTTGTACTTTATAGATAGATAGTGTCTGCAAGGTTAAGGGACAAGGTCCCAAAGCTAGTCAGAGATAGAGCCTGGGCATATCTTCATTCTCCTGACCTTGAGCTTTGGCTTTGAGACCACGTGTCCACCTGACCTTCAGTGGATGATGTGAAACTAGATTTATAAACCCTGGGGAGAGGGTGAGGGAGACTTGCATAAGTATTGGGTAAGATAGCATCTCATGAAAGAAACTGGTGATACCAGATGTGATGGCATATTCCTGTAATCCCCGTACATGCGAGGCTGAGCCAGGAGGATCACAGGTGTGAGGTCCACCTCAGTAACTTAGCAAGACCCTGTTTCAAAATTTTAAAAAATAAAAATAGGGTTGGGGATATAGCTTAGAAGTAGAATGTCCCTGAGTTCAATCCTCAGTAACACACACACATACACACACATACACACACACACACACACACACACACACACACTGATGAGATAACGTGATACCAAGGTGTTGAAATGCCTACAGGGGAAGCATTATCTCATATGTGGGTATACAGATAGTTCAGCTGCTATAGCATCCATTCTGTAGCATCCTCCCTCACCAGCAATTTGTGAGTTGTGAATATATCATTAATAAGTATCATAACCCAAAGTTATTAACTAATTTCAATAACATGAGTACTTATATTTGGACAGTTTGATATATGTTGAATTCTCTTACCAGCCTTGTGATTGTAGTAGAAGTAGGCTATACAGATGGACAGACATACCTATGTATCTCCCCATTTTGATGATAAAGCAATTCTGATTTCCAGAGGTGATTTGTCATATTCAAAGGTAGGGCTGGGTCTGAAATTCAGGACTACCAACCATATGTTTAGCACCACTTCAACAATTAAGGACTTATGTCAGCACTGTGCTTATGTATATTAAAGAGCGAGCAGTTTTGTCTTTTAATTCTATCTGTTCTCTTGCTTCTCATCTTCTTGGTTTTGCCGGATGCGGGTAGCCTTTTCCCCGGATGATATGTTTCAGTTAAGTTCCGTCTTCTTGGGGTCAGCAGTTTGCGTTGGGATCAGCGGGGTGGTTCTTGGGGTGGTCTCGCGGGGCTCACTCCTCTGGCTGCGGTCACCTCATGGCTCAGCCTGAGGTGAATAATCAAAATGGCCTCACGCATGAGCCTGACTATTGGCGTTGGCCTTCAGCGGGGCCTCGTCCTGCCAGTTGGCTCATCCTCAAGGAAGCTAGCCTGAGTGTTTTCAGCATCGTCAGCAACATTCCAAGAGGACAAGTCCCCCTGAGCTGTTTCTCTTCAGGTCTCTACATGGGTCACGCTTTTTGATATCCTATTATCCAGAGTGAGTTGCAAAGCCGACCGCAGAGTCAGTGAGACAAGGGATCGTGCGAGGGGTCAGGAGAAAGCTCCCTTTCCAAAATCATCTTCACTCATTTGTTCAGATGGCGTTTATGTAGTGCTGATTGTGATAATCGTCTCGATGTTAGGCATTAGGGATATAAGAAAATAGTATTCAATCCTTGCCATTAAGCATCTCATAGTCTACTGGAGAAGACCAGACACATAAGCAATTAAGCACCGCGCGAGCCAAGTGTGGCAGAGCATGCCTGTAATCCCATTACTTAGGAGGCTGAGACAGGAGGATTGTAAGTTCAAGGCCAGCTTTAGCAATTTAGCAAGATCATCAGCAACTTAGCCAGACCATGTTCAAAATAAAAACAAACAAACAAAAAAGGTGCTGGGGTTCTAGCTCAGAGGTACAAGGCCCCTGGGTTCAATTCCTAGTACCAAATGTAAATATGCCATGGTGTGCTTGTGTGTGCGTGTATGTACATGTGTGTGTATATATATATAATATCTGTTTTATATATGTATATATACGTATAATGTATATATTGTGGCACCATAGCAAGTTGAGTGATTGTGACAAACACACGGTATTTTGGAAGTACCAGGAAGGGTAATACCTCACCCCTAGTCCAGCCTTAGGAACGCGGTGGTGAACACAAGCTTCTCAGTGCAGCTACTACCTGAGCCGGCTCCTAAGGGCTGTATGTCATCCAGAAGATCAGGGATTTATCATAGAACATTCCAGCATTGTGGTAAGAAAAAGCGTGGTGTGTTGCTACCAATAAAACGAAGAAGCTAGGAATCCTGCAGAAATGAGCCAACAAGAAACAAGAGCAGGAAGACAACAGATGTAGGAGAAAAAGAAGGAGGAAGGAGAGTAGGAGGAAGAGGAAAAAGGGGAAGGAGAAATGTGGGGACCAAATGTGTACTTTTCTAAGGAGATTGGCATGATTCTGTAGGTGAATGAGGAGGCAGGCAGTCTTCGAGAAGGGTAAGGATGGAGTCAGAGATCACTCTGGCTACTGAGTGGAGGATGAACCACAGGAAGGTATGACGAAGTGGGGGCAAAAGAATAATTCATAAATCCAGGCAAGTGGTAGAGTGTCTGAGGACGGAAGCCAGGATGGGACCCTCCTGCCATTCGCATCCTTCAGAGCTTCAGGAGGCATTTCAGGGAGAGATGGATGACGTTGTGTGTCCTTGGGATCTGTATATCCTAGAATAGCTGGTAGAAAATATTTTCTGCATACTTAATAGATATACTTGTCCATGAAATCGACCAGAGTTGGTAGACCCTGGACAGTCTTAGAGTGAGTGCTGTCATCTGGGATTTAGCCCTGTCTGGATGTCCTTAAGTGAGGGGTGAGGTGTGAGAAAACTTCCATGAATTTGAGAAGATAATGTAGGAAGAATAGTTAAGTACCTTCTTGGATATACATCTCTCAAGGTTTTGTTTTCTTGTCTCTATGGTCTCATCTTCCAATGTCAGAGTGTATTTTTGACAACTTTGGCCACTTACATTTGTGCTCCCTCAGTAATTTTTATGTGTCGTTTCCACGCATATGCCTTGTTTCTTTTCCTATACACTCACAACCTGATGTCTTGGGTTTCCTGGATGATCACCCTTTCAGTAACGCTGCCTCATTGCTCCACAAAGCACGTTCATAATTATCAGTGTTTACATTCCGACGTGCAGTCTGGAAAACATTGTCATCATACTTATGCAATATGTCCCTTTTCCAGAATGCTTCCCATTATTTTCTGTTTGACACTTTCGCATGCGCACCCTGCAGGGATAAAAGCAGCTCTCTGCAGACTCATCTGACGAGGTCCTGCTCCAGTCCAGCTACTTTTTCTAGCTCTTAAAAATTTGCATGAGAACCTGATTATACTGGTTTGGTTGGCTTATTAAATGTGCAAGAATTTGTATCACTTTTCATTAGTGTCTTGAGATACACTTGAGAGAAGTGGGAGTCCAGGGTGTCTAAGATCGATGGGCAGATTTCTGCATATTTTCAAGTAACCTATTCTTTAAACATGTTGGAAACATTTGCAATTCAGAGGAGGACCATGGAGGGTGTGATGAGACAGATCAGGAGGCCAGGGACAGAGCAAGTAAGGGAATCAGTCCAGTGAGCTTCATTTGAAGAGCAGTAAAATCACCTCCGGCTCCCATGGGTCTTCTGTGAGAATGCTGGATGGCGGTACTATTTCTCCCTGGTGGCTTTTGTCCACTTCTGCTTTGGACCCCTAGATTCTCCAATAATGTGGCAGGTCCCAGGCATGGAGAGCGGCTAGGGAGAAGAGGACAGATGGATTATTCTGGAATGGCACCATGTCTTGGGCATTATTATTACATGTCTCATACTATTCTCTGCATTCTATGCACCTTATCTAATATTTGAGGAAATATAGAGGAGTCACAAAAAGCCAAGCCTTCAGTGTCAAACCGCTGGGCTCAAATTCTATTTCTGCCACTTGCTTGGCTTGGGGGGCCCATTGGTAGGGGTCTTAAAGGAACCTTCTGAGCTCTTCAATCCTGGGTGAGGGTTTGTGGAAGGGGTACATAGAGAGTAGAAGGGGAGATGGAAGATATGCAAATGACCAGAACTGGCAGCCAGGTTTGGCACCTGGGCTGAGGGAGGCTGGCTGCAACTGTAGATGTTGTGACTGTCCAAGCAACCCCCCTAGGGCCTGGCCCAGGTAGAGGATGAGCACAAGTCACTGTGGTACAATAGGAACCCTTACTGGTTGGCTCCGCCTAAGTCCAGGACTCTGGGGGCTGGAGGGGGCTGCCTCCTGCTTCTTCCTTTAGCCCCATGCAGGGAAGCACTTGTTTAGCAATGGCTATAGAATCTATCACTGATGACTCAACCTACTTCTTGGCTCCTGAGATGCGCATAGAAAGTTGATGATGGCAGATACCACTACTACCGACATAGCTACTGACATCTACCCAGTGCTCACCCTGTTCTGGGAAGTCTGCAAAGCACTTTATGGATTCATTCATTGAGTCTTCACCAAAACCCCATGAAGATAGTTATGGTTATTATCTATTGCTATGTATAGATGAGATAAACAGTGTATTATAAGGACTGTTTTGATTTTAAAGAATAGACACACATCTTGAACTAGCTTGAGCAAAAGACAAATTTATCAGGATACCAGATTGCCTCAACACAATCCACAACAGGAATGGGGTTGAGCCTCTGGAAGAGCCAGAAACCAGGACTTTGATGTGTGTGTGTGTGTGTGTGTGTGTGTGTGTGTGTGTGTGTGTGTGTGTTTTACTGGGGATTGAAAGCAGGAGTGTTCTATCTCTGAGCTACACCCCTAGACCCATTTTATTTTTTATTTTGAAACAGGTTCTTGCTAGTTTACTGAGAGTCTTGCTAAGTTGCTGAGGCTATCCTCAAACCTGTGATCCTCCTGTCTCAGCCTCCCAAGTGCTGGAATTACAGGTGTGTGCCACCATGCCTGGCTTGATGCTCTTATCTCTCTCTCTCTCTCTTTTTTTTTCTTTTTGCGGTACCAGGGATGGAACCTAGGGGCGTTCTACCTCCGAGCTACATCCCCGGCCCTATTTTTTATACTTTATTTTGAAACCAGGTCTCACGAAGTTGTGGAGGGCCTCACTAATTAGCTGAGGCTGGCCGCGAACCCGGATCCTCCGGTCTCAGCCTCCCAAGTACTAGGATTACAAGCGTGCACCACCACACCCGGCTTCTCTCTTGCTCCCTCTCACTTTTAGTTACCTTTTTGTGGCTGCTAGCTCTATTCTCTCTCTCTCTCTCTCTCTCTCTCTCTCTCCCTCCCTCTCCCTCTCCCTCCCTTTCCCTCTCCCTCTCCCTCTCCCTCTCTCTCTCCCCAGATGCCAGTTTCTCCAGAGGTTACAAAACATGGCTGCCCAGAGCTTCTGAATTTTACAAATGATAGCCTATGCTACTGACGTGACACTGAACACTCTTCTTAGTCCTAAGGCCAGAAATCCCAAGGATGGGATCCAGCTAGTCAGGTGCTCCACTCTCAACTGCTCACCTGGAACTGGGGTCAAGGGGTGGACCAGGACATGTGATAACATGGGGACTCCCATGAGGCCTGCAGTTGAGGAAGGGAAGTTCATAAGAAAGGAGGTACTGAGTTAAAAGGAGGGGCAGGGGAGAGAGTGAGTGAAAGGGAGAGGCCAGGCTGGTTGGGAGATAAAAGAGTAGGCATCCACTATAGAAAATGTAAAAATGTACGTCACTTGTCCAGAATCACACACAGCCAACAGCGACAGAGTCAGGACTCAGGCAAGGCCTTTCTGACTTCAGAGCCTATGCTCCTAACTACCATGACAAATCAGGATAAAGTAAGCAGAGAGAATGAACGAATCCACACAGACATGCAGGCGTACGTCCCTTTCATATACCTTTATGTCGATAGCAGTCAAGACCCTGCCAAGCCAGGACTCAAGCCCAGGACGGGGCAGTGCAGGGACTGACATCACACTTTTGCTCTCCCCTTAGAACTGTCACCTGAGGTTACAGATGACTGAAGACTGTGGCCCAGGCCCCCGAGCATGTTAAAACAGCATCCCTGAAGCCCACCCATCGGCCACTAGTCAGCCCACAGCATCCCTGCTCAGCTGTGTTCCCAATCAAGGCCTTGGCCTCGAGCATGGTGCCCACGTCCACAGCCGCGTGCTGTGGGAGCAAGCCGAGGCAGAGGGAGGGGACTCGCCTTGGAGTTGAGTTTGCGAGGTGCCTCGCTGGGTCCTGCTTGTCTTGGAGGGTGGCTTGGGACTCCGCTGAGGTGCCGCTGAGGAGGAGCTTTCTTTAGAAGGAGGACAGGAGGGAGGCAGAGCTCAGCTCTCAGTACTTGAGCTCCTGTACGTCCCAGAAGAGACTGGAAGGATTGCCTCCCCAGGATGGTCATTCGGGGCTGGGGAGGTTTGGAGCCCTTGTACCAAGAAGGCATCAGGTACTTAAGGAAAACATGTTCAGTCTCTCAGCCTATGTGAGCCTGTTGAACCAACTGTTGACAGATGATTCCAAAGTAAAGGAATCAAATATCTGTCTTGTCCCTGGGCGGGGCTTCTGGAGGGGTCGTGCCTGGCTCACTGGAGTTCTTTGGGGCCAAGGCCTTTGATAAATCCAGAGGGGTAGCTTTGTTCCTGTGGTTTCTGTTTTTATTTGCACTGGAATGAAAATATTGAATGAAACCCAAAGAATTACATGGAATTTACCCTGACATTTTGAAATGATTCGGGTTAAAAATTGGAGAAGTTGGAGTTTATGTAGGATTTCCCCTTTGGTACTTGGAACAAAATAGGTATTTCTGGGAGGAAGTTAGGCATATTAGGTAGTTGTGTTATTGCTTTTAATAGTAGTCGTAATAGGAAAATGAAGAGAAAAGGAGGAAAATCGCAGATCCTTGCATACAACTAACGTGGGCCAAGCACAGAGAGGTTAAATAGCTCACCATAGGTCACACAGCTTGTCAGCAACCTGCCTCCTTCTGCCACCTGCTACATTCTGCCTGTCTGACGCCACCATGAACTTCAATTGTCATTTGCCATGAACCCTTTAGATAGGAGCATAAGGGTTCTGGGACGCTGGGGTGAGAGTGGGCGGTGATGGGGCTGAAGCCGACACTTCTCCTCTCTCAGATCAAAGTAAGGTTGCGAGGAACAAAGAGGTCGGGAATGTTCTCTTGGCAACGTGGCCTGGTGAAAGAACCTTCTAGAATCAAACAGATCGGGGATAAAATCCAGGTCCCTCGACAAGGCTCAGACATTTTAGTCTACCTTGTGGGCAACTAACAACACCTGCCTTTCTGGGAGTTCGTGACGATGAAGCGACACACCTTTGTGAGAACTGCCTGGCTTTGGGCCTGGTCCTTAATAGCTGCTATCGCTCTCATGTTATCGCATCTCTGCGCTCGTGTTATCTGCAGTGGCCATAACGGCTGTCTCATGCCGAGGGAATCAACAACTTTTGATCTTGGTTCTTTTGATCTGATTCTACTCCATCTCCCCACTTCCGCATTCCTCTGCTCTCTAGAGCAGGGGACACAGAGGGGCGGAGAAGTGAATGCTGAGATTCTTAGAGGCAGGTGGCCAGCTGTGGCAATGGATGTCCCTGGATGTGGCAATGGATGTCCCTGCTCCCCGGGGCTCTCTTAGAGAGGCAGGGGACAGCATGTGCAGCGAGGATGACCACTGATGTCTCAGCGCCATTGGGAAAGAGAGCCACGCAGGCCCAGGAGGGAGTCCCCAGGTGGGCCTCCCTTCTGTGGCTGTGCCCAGAGCAGCCGGTCCCCAGCTCAGTAAGGGACGAGGCAGGAACAGGCCAAAGGCAGCCATGGATCAAATCTAAATATGGAAATCACTCTCAAACACATTTTTCAACTGCTAGAGTCCTAAACCTAACCATCACCGGGTAAGCAAATGATGAGGAGCGTCAAGCTGTGGTCCTGGCCTCCTTAGATTCCTGCAGATTGCGACATTAGACTCAGCAAGTCACAGGGAACGGCGTCTGCACGGGGCGGCTGCACGGGGCGGCGTCGGCGTCAGGGTGGCTGAAGAGAGAGAGGTCGCCTTCGCCTCCTCAGTCCTTTTCACAGAACACTGGGGCGCTATCTGGCAGGGACTTTGTGGGGGGTCTGGTGTGTTTTTTTCCCCCAGTGACATCGCAGTAATTGACTGAGAACACACTTGTACAAGCTAGTACAAGGGACAGAGAGATAAAATAATATAGTACTTGCCCACCAGGCACGTCCAGATCCTTTCAGAGACAGGAATTTGCATATGAGAACAAAACCAACAAGTTGATATAATGGCCAAAGGGAGAGAGATTGGCCTGCAAAATTGTTATGGAAGATTAAACAACAGAGATTTATTTCTGGGTTGAAGTGATCAGGGATTGTACTGTGGAAGTGGTGATGTTCTAGAAGGGCTGAGAAGGATGCACAGCATTCTGGGAAGGGTGCAGGCTTCTGGTAAGGGAAGAAAGGGCTGAGCAGGGCGGCGCTTCCCCTCTGACACACAGGGAACGCAGAGAGAAGCAACAAGCAGAAGTTACTAAGTAAGACCAAGGACGGACACATTGAGAGTGGGGTAATTTTTAAAAGTAATATAGGAAACCAAAGTCTTTATTTAAAAAGACATATTTTAGCTGGGCACAGTGGTACGTGCCTGTAATCCCAGTACTTGGGCGGCCAAGACAGGAGGATCGAAGTTTAAGGCCAGCTTCAGCAACATAGTGACTCTCTATCTATCTATCTATCTATCTATCATCTATCTATATATGTAGTGACTGAACATAGTGTTAAGCAATATAGCTCAGCAACTTAGGGAGACCCGTTTCAACATAAAAAATGCTGGGGGTGTGGCTCAGAGGTAGAATGCCCCTGGGTTCAATCCCAAGTATGGAAGAAAGAAGGGAAGGGAAGGGAAGGGAAGGGAAGGGAAGGGAAGGGAAGGGAAGGAGGGAGGGAGGGAGGGAGGGAGGAAGGGAGGAAGGAAGGAAGGAAGGAAGGAAGGAAGGAAGGAAGGAGGAATTTGGCTTCAAAAGAAAAAGAAAATAAAATTTTATAATAGAAAAAAGACTCCAACCAGCCAGAAGACAAATGAGAGAGTAGGAGCAATATTTCCAGCATGTCTGACCGCTAAAGGGTAACTATCATACCACCCCAGGAGCTCTTCCCCACCAATAGATAAGAAAGACAAACAATGCAGTGGGAAATGACTGTAGGATGTGACTAGGGGTAAAAGAGGAAAATGTAAATGGCTCGCAGCTGTGGAGAAGAGCTGGCGCTCACTGCGATCCAAGGAGATGAAACTTGGAGCGGTTAGAGAGCGCTCTTCGTTGCTCCGCTCGGCGCACGTTTAATACTGATAAAAAGTCGGTGCTGCTGAGCCGGAGCGGGCTTTGCCCAGAGCGATTCCAGTCGCTGCGAACGTTTGTAATCTCGCGACATCAATAACATTTTAAAAACATGCATACCCTCTTATTCCGCTTTTTCATTACTGGAAATTGAGGCTTTAAAAATACCAGGATAATTTTTTTAAAAAATCCTAAGTATATATTAATAGAGGTATAGCTGGGACATTCAAGGCACGTCCATCATTATTGGTTACTGTACTGCTGTTAGAGTTAGATCTGCAGTCTGTTGAGCTGGAAGAAAACTTACGTAATGATGTGGGGAAGGCAAGTGGTGGAGAAGTGTGCATATCGTGACCTGATTTGGGAAACATGTATACACACGCATGCACACTCACATGTAATCAAAACATACATAAATGGTGCATGCGTGCGTGTGTGTGTGTGTGTGTGTGTGTGTTTAGTGCTGGGGATTGAACCCAATGGTGTTCTGCCTCTGAGCTACACCCCCAGTCCTATTTTATTTTGAAACAGGGTCTCTCTAAGTTTCTGAAGGTCTCCCTAAGTTGCTGGGGCTGGCCTCCAACCTGCAATCCTCCTCTCTCCTGCCTCCCACGTACTGAGATTACAGGTGTACACCACTACAACCAACCATATATTTTTTCCCCAGAATATATTTATATCTATTTTGAATGGATACAGAGAATGAGAGGCCATATACCATAATGCTCACTTTGTTACAAGAGATAGGAGAAGGGGAGGGACAGATACTGGAAATTCAAGATTGAGTGAAAGGAAGTGTTATCAGACATTCAGTCTTTAAAACTCCTCAGCGATGCCCTGCTGTAGGGGTGGAGGGAGGGGCGTGCCCTCTGATCCTTAGATCTCTGCCACTAAGAGTCTGGGGCCTGCCCAGGGGCAGCCAGGAGGTCTCTGGACGCCTCTTTGGGAAGAAAGGGAATGCAGGATCCTGTCCAGCTGCCCTGCAGAAACTGTTCCTTCGGCCTGCTCAGGAAAACAACATGTAGCTTTAAATTTTGCATTTTAAAAGGCAGATGAAGGCTTAAAATAAGCGGCGAGTGTTTTGTGTTAGATCCAGATGTCATCTCAAGCAGGAAACAAAAACGCTTTGATTTTCAAAAAATAACCTTTGACGCCTAAAGAGGCTGTAATGAGTGCTTTTGTTCTGGGATCTTAAAAAATGACTTTGTGTGCAGAGGAAGATGAGAGAGGCAGCGGGGAGACCGATGTCCTTTGCTTATCTGTGCAAGGACTGCCACGGCAGTAGTGCCCGCCCAGGTCCCCTCTCCTTCCTCACAGTGACACCTGTACCCTCTGTGCCACGTCCACTGTTGACGGCAAAGGGACGAACTCGGGGCTTTCGGCGGGCGAGGACCAGGGTCTCTGTGGTCTTTCTTTATGCGTGGCCTGCTCAGGATGCCAATGGAGGAGATTTCATTGGTGGTAATGGAGGAAATGTGTTAGCAGGAGGAGGACTGTGAAGGCTGAAGTCACCACAGATGGGTTCCCTAGAACTTTCATGAGAAAAGTCCCAGGAGCCCTGACTACTAAGTAGGTTTCCTACATAAGTTTACGAGGTCCAGTTCCTTCTCAGGAGAACATCCCAACCAATGCGGGTGTTCAGCCGGTACCAAGAGAACCAAACCAGAACCCCCAACATGCGACTCTGTGTGTTTCTGAGAAAACTAAGTCAAGATTTTTTTTTTCTCTTGAGAAAGATGATTTCAGTCCTCAAGAGATCTTTCTAAATGTTAGTTTGGCAGATAACTGAATTTTTTATAGACAGATGTTTCTGTTAAATGTGCTTGTGGTAATGATGTTTGTTTAGTGTTTGTCTCCCAGGAATTCAGAGTGGCTTACGGGCATTTTCTTCATTATTTTTTAAGGTTTTATTTTTCCTGATCATATTTTAATCTTGACTATAAAGTCTTCATTCAGTTTTTCACATTGGATTTTCTCTGAAATAGCTCCTTGTTAACCTCATTTCCTGCTATTCTCTGCATTTTCCTGCCATTTAAGCCCCCTAGACAAGCTTTTAAGATTTTTCCCTCCAAAGCTCAGGCTTCTCTTTCTCTATTCCTCTTCTCCATATTTTAAATATTCTCCCATATTTTATGTGGGAACATTTATAATCTGTCCATCATACTTCTTTCCCCTTGAAGGAAGAATTGCTTGAAACATCTCGTTCTTCTACATAAATATGTCCTTTTAACATTTAATGTTGGTTGTTTATCATTTATAACCTGCCTTGCTCTATAAAGAATTTGAGGCAGGGCTGGGGTGTGGCTCAGTGGGCAGAGCGCTTGCCTAAAATGAACAAGACCCTGTGTTCCATCTCCAGCACCACAAAAGAACAAGAACAAAAAGAATTCCCTCTAAACATGAGTCCTGTTCATTGGCACCATGAATCTGATATTCAGAGTGGATTGTTTTTTTTTTTTTTCAAAAAAATTTTCTCCTTTCAGTCCTCCATGAATTTGCTGACTTCCCTTCTCATCACCACCATCCGCGAGGAAACTAGAAAAAAGAATCATGGCTTCAGACAAGCTACTCTCTCATATACACAAATCAGACATGGCCCTCCCTTCAGGAAATCACCTCTAAGAGCACTTCTGCCTTGGGTTTTAATCTGTAGATGTGTTGTAGAAAGCTCCTGTCCTGAAGAGATCATGGCATTATGAAATTATATGGAAAGGACCTTAGAAATCTACCCACCCATTCTTACAGATATGCAAATGAGGCTCAGACAATGTTAGGAATTTGTCCATGGCCTCCATCCGAATGCTGAAACACATTTGGAATTTTGTGTAGAAGACAAGTCACCTGGAAAGTTTTCAAAAATCATTGAAGAAGGTGGTGAATAGCATGAAATAACGAATGCCCAGGTGTTCCGGGCAGCAGTGAGCTGGGGGCGGGGTGGGCAGAGGAACCCCTGAGCTGCAATGTTTGCCAGTTTCATAGTCCACATCGGTTCCAAGCTGCCAGCCTGATGCCACTGAAGGAGGACATGGGGAGCGATGAGCGATGACCGTCCAGTTGATGGTCAGGACGGATCGAGAGCATTCGGCTCAAGTGAGCAGGTCTTTCAAGAGGAGGAAGACTGAGCCAGTGTAGTGTATGAAACTCTCCATCTAAGGAGCTGTCCACTTAGATTCCAAGGGCCATCCCAAGGGCAAGGGTCTCCTCGAGGCTTCTCCCTGATCCTTTCAGAAGCGATCAATTCTACACTCCATGCCAGAGTACTTATTTATACTTTATATGCCGGCAATTGCCAAAGCCTAGCTTGATATTACTGTGAATCGACAGTGTCTTTCCCATCTAGACTGTCCTTGGAGGACATGACCCTATCTTCCTCTGTCATTGTCAGAGAAGCAGAGCAGCACTGTGGGTAAGGAGCCAGCTCTGGAGCGAGACTGCGCAGCTGCAATCTTGACAGCGTGCTCACTACTCCCTTATCTTGAGAGGTGGGAAAGTCACCAAACCCTTCTGTAGAATGAGATGTTAATCGTTGTGTATCTCACAGGTTTTCCGTGATGATGAATGAGATTACAGGTTCAGTGCCCAGCAGAGTGAGCCTCACTAAATGCTTCCCAGTATTGTCATCTCCAGCCCACAGCCCGGTGCCTGGCACAATGCTGCTATGCAGTTGTTGTTGGTTGAGTTGAATTGAGGTGAAGAGAAGCTGTGATCCAGCTAGCTTAAGGTTTTATCTTTCGGAAGGTGGGAATGGGCATGCCGGAGGAGAACTGCATGAACAAATTATGGTTGAGGAAATGCGGATGGCATATTTAATAAAAATCAGTAGATCGTAGAATTATAGGATCAGAACCCAGGATTCCCGCTGTGGTATGATGAACGCAGAGCAGGGTAGAGTCATCTGCCCTCCCTTCACCCCATGTGCTAGTTGCTGTAAGTCTATAAATATACCATTGGTTATTGCAATTGCTTTTATAGACTGCTGTTGATTGAAATATCTCCTTTGCAGGACTGTGCAATTGCTTTTTAGAAAAAAAAGCTAAATGCTAGATTTTAAGTAAATACTATTTGACTTCATTCCACTTGGTTTAGTCCATTATTCCAATTAATTTATATCTCTCCCAATCTTGATTCTATCTTCTCTAGCTTTGTGTTGTCTCTAATTTTGTGAGCATGGCTTCTGTTTTGTCTTTTTTTTTTTTTTTTTGCGGTACCAGGGATTGAACCCAGGGGCATTCTACCTCCGCGCTACACCCCCGGCCCTATTTTTTATACTTTATCTTGAAACCAGGTCTCACGAAGTTGCAGAGGGCCTCACTAAGTAGAGAGAGAGAGAGAGAGAGAGAGAGAGAGCTGAGGCTGGCTGCGAACCCAGATCCTCTGGTCTCCGCCTACCAAAGTACTGGGATTACAAGCGTGCGCCACCACGCCCGGCTCTGTTTTGTCTTCTAAAACACTATTCAGGCCCCCTCCAAGAACTGAGTCCTCCAACCTGTCACGAAAGACTTTCCATGTTGGTGTTGATTCATTAAACAAACTTTTCTTTTCTTGCTTTTGGATATAAACTTTTAAGCTGTTTTCCAGTCTATCCAAAAGTACGCGATAATCCATGTTCTAGTTCATCTTGTTCACAATAATGTCATGAGAGACTTTGCCAAAATGCTATGTTTGCAACACCTTTTTCCCATAGATAAAGTAAGTCTATTAAAAAAGAAAATGCAGCTAGTTCCTAATGCCAACAACTTCCCTCTCTGAGTTGAACGAAGGACTTGTCATTCAAAATAGTGAAGTTAGCCATATCGAAGTAGCGAGATTCAATGCACAGACCTTGACCATCTAAGTACAACATTTAAGTACAATCCTGAGAGCTGTGAGAGGTCGTTGAAATTTTTAAATAGAGATTGCCTGACAGTGTTGTGTTTTGAGAGAGCCATCTGGCAGCAGTGTCCACAGCAAACTCTGAGGGAACCTTGTGTGTGGCTGGAAATTTCCTGAAATAACCCCAGAATGGGATGCTGGACTATTCTGGGCTAGGTTGGTAGCATTGGAGGCAGCAGAGAATAAATTTGGATTTAACAAAAAGAACTCAAAAGGTACTGTTGAAGGAACATGATAGGACTGAAAACAGTAAATAAAAATATGCACTTTGAAGCTTCCCAACGTTTTTCACATTATTGAACACGCAGAAAATAATGTTGATTTGGCCACTGGAGTAAACTGGCTTCTTAGGGATGGAGGTGACCCAAGCCCAAGGGCCCCCAAGGGTGAATCTTCTCTCCTCCAAGCCCCACCTGTGGCAGGACATTACTACCTGCACATGTTTGGGGGGCCACTTGGAAATTTCTGCTTTAGGAAGATCTTAGCAATAGGAGGAAAACCAGACTTGGAACAAAGGCAGGATCAGCAATACAGAGGACACTGTGTAGATATTCCCGATTCACCCCTACATTGGATTGACTCACAATTTTTCAACTTTATGATGATTCGAAAGCAACACACTCAGTAGAAACCATTCTGGAACTCTTCCTGGGCTCATGATCTGTGGTACAGTAGTCTCTTAAGATGCTGGACGGTGGCAGACAACCACAGCTCCCAGGTTGCCATGAGATCATCAAGGGGAACAACTGACACTCTACAGCCTACTGTGTTGCTAAGCTTTGATGATCTTTAGGTTAGGGGTATGAAGTGCATTTTCAACTTACGATATTTTCAACTTAACGATGGGTTTAATGGGACATAACCCCATCGTGGGTTAAGGACCATCTGTGCATATAAAGAAAAGCCAAACATTTGGTTCAATGCATAATTCTGAACAAAGAAGCAAAATACCATTCACACACTTGGACAGACACCAACCAGCACCAAGGTTAATGCCAGGGAAAAACTGTGCAGGTGCCAAACAAGATAACCCAGGACACTAAATCGCTGCCCACATTATAACGGTGCAGAGACACGAAGGCAGTGGCTGGATGGGGCTAATTTGGGTATGGAAGTAGTCAGCACCGTGGGGCAAGCTGGGGGAGGAACTAAGCACACCTGAGAGGGTACCAGATAGAAACCTAAGTGCAGACAGAAGCAGAAACAAAGAAGCAATTTGAATTTTGCCTTATTATGGAAATCTATACCTGTTTGAAATGTATGAATACTGTCAATTTGTCATTTCTTATTGCTTTCTGTAGTTAAGTAAACTGAGTATTTTTGTAGTTCTGGTACCTCACCTGTCCTGTTGTTTTGCATTGCGGCACGGAGGAAATCATAGATTGGAAAAGCACAGGGCCTTGCACTCCATAATTAATCCATAATTGAAGATAAGATGCTTATTATGGAGAATTAAAAAGTGTTCCCAGCCGGGCATGGTGGCACACGCTTGTAATCCCAGTACTTGGGAGGCTGAGACAAGAGGATTGCAGGTTTGCGGCCAGCCTCAGCAACTTGTGAGGCCCTCCGCAACTTAGTGAGACCATGTTTCAAAATAAAGAATAAAATAGGGCTGGGGGTGTAGCTCGGAAGCAGAATGCCCCTGGGTTCCATCCCCAGTAACACACATACACACACACACACACACACACACACACACAAGGGTTCCCCGTTTCTCCATGAAACTCAATGGCACAGTGAGAACAAGAATCCACCAACAAAGTCATGTGATTCTAACATAAAAATGGGATTAGATGGCACTTGTAAAATAGAGTTGAACCCACACATTTTTTCTGTTGATTGAGAGCAGGACCACATGTGCTTGATTCGGGGGCCGCCCGCATCTCACACTAGAGTCAAGAGAATGATGCTCCCTGGGTATGGGGCAGACAGCCTGTGTGGCCATGTGTGGCAGCTCACAGAGGGACAGTTCATCCCTGGGCATCCACTCAGACCAGCAGGTGCATATCTGCATTGGCCATTGACCCATGCAGCCATCACCAGCCCGAACATACTCCCTTCTCCAACCAGCCATGTCTGTGTTCTTCCATCCCAACTTATCATTGTATTCCAGTTCAGATCCACCTCGTTTCCATTCCCTCACTGGACCTCTGTTACAAGCCAGAACACATTCCACCAGCTCCTTGCTGCAGTCCTTCTGTTGACCTTTCCAACACTATTTGCCGTTCTCACCATCATGTTCCTTATGACAGTTAAATAAAAACAAAACAAAAACAAAAACCTGAGAGCCACACATAACACAGGAAACTCTGGCATCCTTATAGCACTCAGTATAGGCTTTGGTTCTAGAACTCACCACAGAGTGTTTACATTTCTGACTCCTTCCCTCAGTATGGGCTTAATGAAGGGCAGTGGATGCTTCTCTGAGCTATGGGACTCGGCAGGGTACCCACTACATAGTAGGTTCTTATTTAATGTTTGGTAAGTGGGTGAGTCAACCAATGCACTGGCTTTCTTGAATTTGGACAGAGTCGTCTCATTTTGAGCAGATGGTTTAAAAAGCATCCTCTCTATCATGTACAAATGCTTGCATCTGTTTGCGTTCATTTAACAGCTTCCTGGGATGGTTCAGAGGATGCTGGGAGAAGCTGTTGTGACTGGTGGTGTCTGAGACTTTTGTTTATCCTTGTGCAGGTGGGAAAGTGGAAAGACAAGTCCCTGCAGATGAAATACTATGTGTGGCCCCGGATGTGTCCCGAGACTGAAGAGCAGGAGGACGATCACCTGAGCATCGTGACCCTGGAGGAGGCGCCATTTGTCATCGTGGAGAGCGTGGACCCTCTGAGTGGAACCTGCATGAGGAACACAGTCCCCTGCCAAAAACGCATAGTCTCTGAGTACGGCACCTTTCCCAGTGGCTCTGGGTGGCTTGAGACAGTCAGATTTAATGCAGCTCTTAGCACCAGGTGGCTTGGGACCTGAGGCAGGGAATAAATTGGGCATCACGTACACTTTTTCAGCTGCTATTGAACTATGAAATCACTGGCAACCCTGTGGTCTGATGTCTGGTTCTCTCCAAATCATGACCTGGGAGAATGACTGCTAACCACACTCGGGTCCCTTCCACCTTTCCTGGCCCCAAAGATGGGGACCTCAAGTTTATGAAGATTTAAGTTTACTCTTGGTATTGACATATGTTTTCATGGGTCAGTATGTCCCCAAATTTTGAGATGTAGAGCCATTTTTGGAGTCAGGATAATGGTTCTCTATGGTGAAGGTAAGAAGTTTCTGGAAGGGAAAAAAAGAAGCCTCTCAGGGGCTGGGAACTTTTCCACACCTGGATTCCAGTGCTGGCTGAAAGGATGGATTAGGTGTGTGAAAATCCATTCAACTGAACCCTTAGGATATACATCCTCTCCCGATGCATATTATACTTCAAAGGAACATTAAAAATTGTGAGAAGAGATGTCTCAATGCAATGAGATAATGAAAACATTGCAATTCTGGGTCTGATTTATTTCCTCACTCAGGTTTGGTATAAATTATGCTGTGAAGGGGGAGACCCGCTTTAGGGTTGGAGATATTTTGCTTCTTGTACAAAGCCTTGCTTTTGTTCTTTGTTTCTTTAACTGGCTAGGAATAAAACAGATGAGGAGCCAGGCTATATCAAAAAATGCTGCAAGGGGTTTTGTATTGACATCCTTAAGAAGATTTCTAAGTCTGTGAAGTTCACCTACGACCTTTACCTGGTTACCAATGGCAAGCACGGGAAGAAAATTAACGGAACGTGGAATGGTATGATTGGAGAGGTGAGTGTCGGGAAGCAAGGCCATTTCCATTTTTCATTCATCTTGTTTCATTTAAATATTTTTTAGATGCTTATTTCGTGACTTGCAGAAAATACACAGCAGTAAACAGAATGCACCGTTCCCATGATTCAAAGCAAATCACTGGTGGACCGTGGGTATTTTCCTCATGGTGACCTTGCCTTCCTGAATGTTCTAAGCAGAGCGTTGCCTCTTTCTCTCCAGGTGGTCATGAAGAGGGCCTACATGGCGGTGGGGTCACTCACGATCAACGAGGAGCGATCGGAGGTGGTGGACTTCTCCGTGCCCTTCATAGAGACTGGCATCAGCGTCATGGTGTCACGTAGCAATGGAACTGTCTCACCTTCTGCCTTCTTAGGTAAATGACGTGTTTGCCGGTGGCGGGAAATGGACATGGGACCAGCAGGTGGGAAAAGGAGCGATGGAAGGAGCACATAGCCAGGTTCTTTCAGCCACGAGGGGGCTGGCCAGGAGTTTAACTCAACTGGGGACTTCATGCTGGGGACTTCAAAATTGATTATTCACAAATGTGAAAACTGAAGAATATCCAGAAAAATGGTCCTGGTCCTCAGAGGCCTAGTTATAAGAGTCCCCTTCTGATCACTTAGCTACCATCTGACTGTGAGCAAATCTGTTCCATCCTGGGACTCAGCTTCCTTACCCATAGAAGAAGGCATTTCCACCAGCTAATCTCTGAGGCTGCTTGCTGCTATAATAATTTCTAATTTTGGATATCACTGAAATACCTATTTATTTTTAATTATCTTCAAGAATTGAGCTCAGTGCTACCAAAAAAGGCTTTCTGTTTTTTTCCCATGATTTTTTCAAGACTTCGCCAGCCAGAACTCATCTGCTGCTTCCTTACATCATTCTCGACTTCCCCACCCTCCGGCCTCCCTTAAATGTCAAAAGTCTTAGATGTGATATAAGAGTAGATGAGATAAGGCCAAGATTTCAATTAGATGAGGTCTTTTGTGAGCTCATCCCCCATATTTTTTGCAGGGGCTGTGGAGCAAAGGGGTGGAAACTAAAATGTCACCTTGAAACAGAATATTGGGCTAGGAGACAGGAAGGCTGGTTTGGTCATCGGCAAAGCTGTAGGCCCTTGGACAAGTCACAGTCACTCTTTAACGGACATCAACATTTTTTAACTGGGGATATTTGAATAGACAGTGACTAATATGTCTTTAAGCTCTATCCATATGGAATTAATTCAATTAATGTACCGCTAAGTGAAGTTACAGGTTCCATAGAATTTCTCTACAAATTACTTAAGTTTCTCAGCTAATCTTCTTATTCATAATGAAGCAAATTCTAATCCTGCCAATTTTATGTGAAATGTTATTAGATAGCACACCCTGTATGCATTAATCCTCATAGCTGCTGGATATAATTTATTGCGTTTTTTTTTTCTTTAGAAGGAGATTGGAACATTAAAAGAAACAAACAAAGTACATTCTAATTCTAGCCCTGTCAGTATAGCACTAACTGTAACTTCTAAACTGGAAGAGCCGATGAGGTCTAGAATGCCAGAAAAGCTAGGCTGGGTGTGGTTTTGTGTGTTTGGGGACAAAGAGTAGTTAGTTACAGGGATAAGAGAAGCAAACAGTCGTTGAACACCTCATATGTGACGTAGTCGGCATTATTGTGCATGATTTGGTTATGTTAACTCATTAATAATATAATTATACCCATGTTATGGCCTAGGAAATAGAATCTTAGACAGGTTAAACTATTTTCCAGCAGCTTCTCACCTCTACCTGACAGATCAAGGATAAAGTCCAAGCTGGGTGTGGTGGTGCATACCTCTAATCCAAGTACTTGGGAGGCTGAGACAGGAGGATCACAGGTTCACCGCCAGCCTCAGCAACTTAGTGAGGCTGTCAGCAATTTAGCGAGACCCTGTTTCGAAATAAAAAAATAAAATAAAATAGGGCTGGGGGTGTAGCTCAGAGGTAGAATGCTCCTGGGTTCAATCCCTAGCACTACAAAATCAATCAATCAATCAATCAATCAAGTTCAGTTACGTAGCCTTCAGAGCCTGTGTTCTAGTCCACTTTTGGCCATCTCAGAATTCTACTCCTAATCCAGGAACCAGGGTGGTGGGCAGAGATTAAGAAAGTAACACAAAGCAATAGAAGCGCACAGAGTTTCTGCCTCAGTGGACTCAGTTCATAACCCGATTGTCCCGCTTTCAGTGTGGGAACTTGGAAAGGGCTTTGACTGCTCAGTCTTAGTTTACTTCTTTGTAAAATAGGTAATCTCAAAATACAAAGGCCATTCAAAGGATCACGAGCACTCTCACCATATAATATAGTTCAAGGACTTCGTAAGTGTAAAGACCAGTCCAGATGTTTGTTTTATTTTGTGTACAGAAAATTGCCCTGGGCTAAATGGAGGCAAAGAGACCACAGATACGATACTTTTACTCAAATTTTCCCCAATCTTAGAAAAATAGTGAAATCAGGGTAGGGTTGTAATCAATAGGTTGGGGAAGGTTTTCCCCACACCACCATATATAGGCTCTGAATAGTCCTTTCTATACTTGAGTCTCTGGCCGCTATTGAAGGGTTTTGCATTTCACAGTTGGCATATCAAGCTCTGGGGCTTTATCAAGGTTCTTTTTAAATTGATTAAGTGACCAGGCTTTTATAATTCTTTCGGAAGTACAATAGTGAAGTAGGTCTCCGGGGAAGAAATATATTTTCTAATTTTCAGCCCTTTTTTTCCCCTTTCTCAACTTCATCTTTATTAATGATTTGGAAGATGGGGGAAACAGCATGCTAATTCACTTAGTTAGGAGTTTACAATGTGAGGAGACAGCTAAAAAGGCCAGAACTATTTTGAGACACAATTGAGGGAACATTGTATCATGGGGCACAATAGCAATTCCATTGTCCCTTTGCATAGATAGGCCTTCAGAGAGATGGTTTCTGCAACACAGTGTTCAGTTCCCGGACACCCCAAGCCAGAGAGACTTAGCTCAATTGGAAGGGACACAACAGAAATGATTAAAGATACTAAAGAAAACATGTGCTATCTTGCCTGGTCTTGTCCCACCAACCCTATCTATCACCTGGTAATAGGAGAGAGATGAAATGTTTGTGAATCACAACTTATACACATCCCCTTGTCACCTGTTAAATTACCTCGGGTGCAGAGACTGATATTTAATGTGAATGGATTTTTTTAACATTGACTTATGTTCTCATATCCTAATGATGCCTAATGAAATACATCACATCAAAAGTGGATTGAAAAGTAAATCGAGACTGGGAAATTTAAGAGAAGTGATAGAAAGGGGTAGAAGGGATTGTTATTCATCGCACATAATTATTACCAAACCAATTCAACTCTGAAATCGTAGCTAAATCTGTTGAGAATTAATTTTTCTGAAAGCCTCAGGAGCATTGAGGAAGAAGGTTTTCGGGGGCCTCCACTTTGTGGTGTGGCGATAGAGATGAGAACCTACCAAGTTAGTCCAATATACCTTTTACCGAGAGGCCCAGTTACCCATCCAAGAGTGGCAGGGACAGTCTCTACAAACCTCCACAGGTTCAAGAGCACGAGGCTGTCTTCTTCGTGAATTTGAAAGAAAACAACCTTCACATGCCCGTCGGGGGTTGGATTTGCTCAGGCACTTCCGGTTTCTCCCTAACCCAGTCCCTGGCTCACCGAAGGCACGCAGCACTCTTGTTTTGTTCCCCCCAAATGTGTGTTGGCGAGATGAGCAAATGAGTATGTGAAATCATTAGTATCTGTTGACTCCGCTCTGACCCTGAGCGCTCTCTCCTCCCAGAGCCCTTCAGCGCTGACGTGTGGGTGATGATGTTCGTGATGCTGCTCATCGTCTCCGCCGTGGCTGTCTTTGTCTTTGAGTACTTCAGCCCTGTGGGTTATAACAGGTGCCTTGCTGATGGCAGAGGTAAGGCCAATGACCAGCCGCTGTATTTCTGCAGTTTTTCTGGTTTGCAATTCCAAACCTGTGTACCCTTCATTCATTACCTGTATCCTCTCTAATTTAGCCATTTGGGGGGGGGGAGAAGAATCCCTCCATTTCCTCAAAACACTAGCAATGGAAACACCACATGACCCAGTTTGACCACTCCTCGGCATCTTTCCAAAAGAATTACAACACTATGGTGAGCCATGCCTAGCCATGTTTATAGCAGCACAATTCACAATAGCCAAATTATGAAACCCACCTAGGTGTCCATCAACAGATGAATGGATAAAGAAAATGTGGTAGGTTCACACAATGGAGTTTTATTCAGCCATAAAGAAGAACAAAATTGTCATTTGCAGGAAAATGGATGGAACTGGAGAACATTATGCTAAGTGAGATCAGCCAGTCTCAGAAAGTCAAGGGTCGTATGTTCTCTCTCACATGTGGAAGCGCCAGAGAAAATAGGGAAGAAAAGAACTTCATGATACGAAGGAGTGAGACCAGAAGAAGAGTGGAAGGGGATGGGAGAGGGAGAAAAGGAGGCTCGAGACAGGAAATAGACCAAATAATAGTCTGCCCAAATGTGACAGGATCACTTCCAACCTCACTAACGTGCACAGGGAGGGAGGAGGGGGCTGGCAGGATGGGGCTAGGAGGAAGCCGCACCAAGAGATGTTGTGTGCATATGCAAATGTATCACTTTGACTCTCACTACAATATATAATCCTATTGCATCAATAAAATTCTGAAATAAACAAATTAAAAAAATCCCTCAGTCTTCTAGATCACCAAGCTTGGTGACTCTTTAGAAATACCCCAGTCGAGATGTTTGAATCTCTATGTTCCCTGTTGGTTCCTGCCAGCCCTGAGCCCAGTTGTCCCCCTAGATAAATGAGAGGAAAAGACTGAGAGTCGAGATGGGTCATGTAAACACGCCACAGAAATCCCTTTGATAACCTTAGGCTGTGGGCAGTCTGCTGGAACAGACCTGACTAACAAGGCAGATTGTATACACTTACTAAGAATAAAGAAAAATGGGTTTTTCCAGGGTCTGGGCAGGTGGATGTTGCTGGTGGAGTTTCCCCGAGTGGAAGGGCCACGCCTGAGCTGCATGATCTCTCCCTGGATCAGCCTCCAGCAGACTAGGAGCTGATATTTGAAACAAAATAGGGGAACAGTGCTTGAGAGGCTGAGGCAGGAGGATCACAGGTTCGAGACCAGCCTCAGCAATTTACCAAGACCCTCTTTCAAAATTAAAAAAAATTATTTTTAAAGGACTGGGGGTATAGCTTGGAGATGAAATACCCGGGGTTCAATTTCCAGTATAAAAAATAGGGGAAACCAAGCCTCACCCATAGCTACTGTGTAGGATCTCCAACTTCCCAGGTAGGTAGGTAGGCCCAGGGATGTGAGGGATAGCCATATGTTTGAGGTATTTATACCACTTTTTAAGAGTTCACTAGATTTCTGAGGAGAGCCATGGTATCCTTATGAATAGCTAGTTCTTCTGGAACTGCCTGAGAACCCCAGGATTAAGAAATATTCCACCTTTTCTGAGCCTTACCCTTCGAGAATGTGAGTTCTATCCTGGAGTTATACCTTCAAGAGGAAAGATTCTCAACCCTGACTTCTAATAAGGATTTTAAGGGGCACTTTAAAGATAAATGTGAGACAGGTGTGGTGCCCCATGTCTGTAATCCCAGTACTCGAAAGGCTGAGATAGGAGGATCACAGAGTTCAGGCCAGCCACAATAACTTAGTGAGACCCTTAGCAACTTAGCAAAACCGTTTCAAAATTTTTTAAAAAGGGGTTGAGGGTGTAGCTGGACTGCGAGTGTAGCTCAGAGGTAGAAAGCCCAGTACCAAAGGAAAAATAAAACAAAACAAAAAAGACAACAGTGTTTGGACCTCATTTTCTGATTCACTAAGACTAGGGAAGAATTCATGTTTCCAAATAGTGTTTTTCTACCTTAGTTGCCTGTTAGAATTCCCAACCCATGCCGATTGAATAAAAATCTCTGGAGGTAGGTTCCAGGCATCGATATCTTATAAAAGCTTCCCCTACTCTTTTGTGGAATTCACAGTCCAGCTGTGCCATTCCCAAGTGTAGATCTGCCTTTTTCTTTGGTTTGTGTATTCTGGGGTGGAATTCTTGGTGTCTGCACTCTATGCTCCAGGTGGTGGCTTCCCACCTGTGCTAAAGTGTCACCCAGAAGCTGTGACCTGTATCCCAGCCCCAGGACACCGGCAAGAGTGGAGACCCCTGAGAACCAAATGAGAGTAAACAGAGGTTGACAACTTCAAGCACTAAAGTTAGTGTGCACTGTCCTCTCACCCTTGAAAACAACCTGCAGGTGAAAATCCAGATTTATAAAACTCAGAGAAGGAGCTTAGAATAACTCACTTTACCATAAGCTGTTTATCTTCACAAGGGAATTCAACACAATGCCACTTTAAATATCAAATCTTCTTGGAGCACTTTATGGTCTACAAAATTTTGGTTTGTAAATGGCTTTTTAGTTACACATCTGTTGCGTTAAAGAGGGTCCACGTGCACAGATGGGTGCGCGCAGTCAGCTATCAGGTTCGACCTGTGTAGTCCCCGATGACTTAGCAGGCTGAGCAGATGCTGCCAGATTCATGGAAAACATCCTAAGACCCATGTTAATGTGCTGTAAAATTGTGCAGACAGATGTTTGCTTCTGCAGTGGGGGGGGCTACATGGAGACCCAGACAACAGGCAATACTTCACCCTTACCAAGCGGATCTAGCAGGGCAGTCCCGATGCATTTATGGGCAGAAGCCCTGGTACTCTCTTGTGGCAAGATCAGGTGGAGGGAAGACAAAGTCAAAGACAGCTACTTCCTGCCCTCAGATGCCTGTGGCCAGGCTGGGAGTCAATGACTCCTTCACCGGGCTTCCTGATATGGTTTTACACAGAAGCTACTATTGTGGGAAATCAGTTGGAAAGTTCAGGCATTGGTGTGTGGTCCAGGGCCATCTTTGAAAGATAACTGCTAAAGGGTAAAAGATCATGAGCAAAAAGTACATTCGAAGACATCCGGTGCCAGGCACGGTGACACACACGCCTGTAATCCTATGGCTTGGGAGGCTGAGACAGGAGGATCACAGGTTCGAGGACAGCCTTAGCAACTCAGTGAGACTCTCAGCAACGCAGTGAGACCCTGTTTCAAAAAAAAAAGTAAAAAAGGGCTGGAGGTGTCACTCAGAGCTAGAAAGCTCCTGGGCTCCATCTCCAATACAAAAATTTAAAAAAAAGGAGGCAGCCAGCCTCAGTGTGAATGGACTTGGAGGAGGTTTATGACAATAGTAGAAGAAGACCTTACATAATTATATAATTATTGCTGATATTTTGAAAGGTGAAATGCTTCCTTGGTAGGTACAATGTAAAAGTTAGGAAGAAATGATCATTACAATCCAAGTGTTACCATAGGAGGATAGCTGGCCTTTTTTATTCAGATTTCACATGATCTTGATGATGTCATGTGTGAAGGCAGAGAGACTGTAAGTCAGAGAAAGATCCCCCACATACCCTAGGATTCTGTTTTTTTCCTAAGAACCCCTTTTCTACCTTCCTTAGGCTCCCAGGGAAAGAAAGACACAGACTCTCAAATTATAAAGCTGTCTATAAAAGGGACCACTGATGTGTTGATACACACCTATAATCACAGTACTTGAGAGGCTAGGACAGGAGGACCGCAGGCTTGAGGCCAGTGCTTGGTAACTTAGTGAAACCCTGTTTCAAAATAAAAAATGAAATAGGGCAGGGGTGGGCTCAGGGGTAGAACACCCCTGCGTTCAGGCCCTAGTAACACATATGCACACGTGTTGTCTTCGGTGATGGGTTTCCTGCTCTGCAAGGGGACTTTCCAGCTCTGTGTAACTCCAGGTTAAAATAGAACCAGTGATTCTGGCTAAACTTTCTGTCCTCATCTTTCTGTCCTGCCAGAGCCGGGCGGCCCATCCTTCACCATCGGCAAAGCTATTTGGTTACTCTGGGGTCTGGTGTTCAACAACTCCGTACCCGTGCAGAACCCGAAGGGGACCACTTCTAAGATCATGGTGTCGGTGTGGGCCTTCTTTGCTGTCATTTTCCTGGCCAGCTACACTGCCAACTTAGCTGCCTTCATGATCCAGGAGGAGTACGTGGACCAGGTTTCTGGCCTGAGTGATAAAAAGGTAAGAAACCTTCCATCTTTCCCTCGCTCCGGATGTGAGCCATAGGCGAAGTTTTCATGCACCTGTTAATTTTCTAAATCTTTAGAATCAATAGTTCTTTCTTCAGTTTTCTTAAATTGGGACATGGGAGCAGAAATGAGTCTCCCTACTGAAATAATAGAGCTTCGTGTTTGCCTCCTGATTTGTAAAAGGTTGGCACAAGTGCACCCTGGGCCGTAAATAAGGGGCTTGGCATGGTGGCGGCTTTCTGAGTCCGTGGTACTTCTTGTTGGATACGGTTGGGTGGCCTGTCAGCTCAGGGCCACCTGTTGGGTATGTTATTAGAGGGCCGCCCCTGTGTGCCCACACTGTGGGGACGGGAGCATTTTGGCCTCATTTTCTTCCCAGTGGGGTTTGGCTGTGGGCTCTCCCTTTGTTCCCCTGCACTCTTGTGTGTTCCTAGGGCTGAGCGGGAGGGTTGCTCTCATTGTGTCTTGGAGAGAAGTAACTTCTGTTTAACTCGATGATCGCCCCTGTGTGGTGCTGATAACTGGGTTGCCCCCATAGCACTTGCAGGCCTCTCTGCAGAACTGTGCAGTTGAGAGAGGAAGGGAAGTTTCTACGGGTTTCCACCTTTTCTGGACAAGGATGTATAGGACACGCTCTAAATGCGTCTGACTCTCTAGGTCTGCCTGAAACGTTTCAGTGGCCATGGAAGATCTGTCCCTAAAGCCATGACAACTGGAGTGGTCTAGGATTAGTGATCAGAGGTGCCTTCTTGGGGTGTTTCATAAAGCTCATGGCCAAAACAATTCTGGAGACTTTCATGTATAACAAATTTCCTACTCTTTGCTTCCTTAAAACTTAGGAGATGTGGCTTCCCAACCCCATGGCTGAGATGAAGCCATAGACAGATGTGTCTTTAGACCAGTAGGTAACCCTAGGGTACATCAGTTGGGTTTCCCCAAGATAAAACCCTAGACACTTCCACAAATTGTTGTGGAAGAGGGAAAAGGAAACCGTTTCCTTGGGCGCTCAGGATCTGATTTCTCCATCTGCCCATCCCTAGTCATCAAAAATATTCAAAAGCATATGGGAAAAAGAAATGCTTCTTGAAGGAATGGCTATATATATACAAATATATATAATTTATTATGTTTATGTTTTCTCTTTCTCTGGTTTGTCTTCCTTTTTGCTCTATTTTTAGAAATATTCTTTCTTGTATTTATTTCTTATTTATTTATTTATTTATTTATTTATTTATTTTTGTGGTGCTGGAGATGGAACCCAGGGGCATTCTACCTCCGAGTTACACCCCCAGCCCAGTTTTATTCTTTTATTTTGAAACAAGGTCTCACTAAGTTGTGGTGGGCCTAAGTAGCTGAGGCTGGCCACGAACCTGCGATCCTCCTGCCTCAGTCTCCCAAGTGCTGGGATTACAAATGTGCACCACCACACCTGGCTCTCCCTTATTTTTAATATTGCATTTACTTCTCTTTTGTAACTCATGATTTGTTATACATTTATTCATATATTCATTTATTATTTAATTCATTAATATTAGTAGTAGTATTTTGGTACAGGGGATTGAACCCAGGGGCATTCTACTTCCAAGATACACCCCCCAGCCCTTTTTATTTCTTATTCTGAAACAGGGTCTTGCTAAGTTGCTGAGGCTGACCTTGAACCTGGATCCCCCATCACAGCCTCCCAAGAACTGGAATTATAGGAATGCACCACTACGCCCAGCTTAACTTCATCCATTTTTAAACCTTTATCTCTTACTGTTCTGTCATCAACATCCTTCCTCATTATGATCCTAACTAAAATTTGAGTTAGATACCTCGCCTTTCCCCTGGTTACAACCAAGCCACCACCACCTTTTCGTGACTATTTCTGTATCCCAGACCATAAGGGGCCAAAAACAACTACTTCCTCAGAGATCAATACCTGGATGTGGCGGAGGCAAGGTGAACCATGCCCACCCTAAATCCTGGGCGTGGCAGAAGCTTGATGAGCCATGCCCCATGTGTAGATTTGTCAGAGATAAGGCAGACCACGTGTTCATATCAGTACAAGGCCTTGGGGTTGTAGACTATGTACCCACACAAACCATTGCAGGGCCATGTCAAAGCAGAGGCATAGTGGACCATGTCCCCACGCACTAAGCAGCAGCGTTTGGCAGGACCTCGTCACCGTGCATCAACATGGCAGAGGTGTGTAGGCCACAGCCCTCCTTGGGGCTTTGGGCTGTGAGGTGAGTGTATTTATCACAATGTCATGATATTTATCACAACACTTTCTTCAAGTACCTCTGAAAATTGCTCAGGACACTGGATTTATCTTTTCTCATACCCTCATGGGCCACCCAGCAACAACTGGATGCATTTCTATTTGAAATAAGTATAACTGGGATGGAGGGAGGTTGTTTTCCCTTCTGTGGATCTGAAAGAACCGATCATCCTAGGCTGCTGATACCAAAGAGGCTGCGCATCTGTCTGTCGTCCACATTGTGTTATTATGCTCTGAAAAGTTGGCTCCTGTCAATTCTTTTATGTAATAATGACATCTGCGTCTGATTATTTTCCTGCTCTGGTGTGGCTTTCAAGGCCTTTAGAAGGGGTTCTCAGTGCAACCCAGCTCTCTTGTCATTGGTCAAGGCTTGGCTTCCTGCATCCCGCGTCCTAGTCATCCTCAATGCCTCGTTTTCCCTGACCACTCCTCTCTCTATGCATCTTCCCAGGAGGCTATTCTCCACAATTCTCACTCAGCAAACTCCCACTGAAACTTCAAGGCTCAGATCAGAGATCATTGCATTTGTGGCTTTCCTAGGCCCATCTGGGCATCTAGTCACTTTCTCCCTTGCCACACAATTATTCATACCTTTATTATAACATGTTTCTTCCTCATTCTGTTGTAATAATCAATAGCCCTGAACCTGATGATATCTCCCTCTCTCTGACCATGAGTTCCACAAGGTCAGTGACCATAACTTGGTCATCACTAAGATAAAAAAAAAAGTCTGTGGGGAAGAGGAAGGAGGGTGCATGTTCGTAAGAGCCTACTGCACCAACAATGGACTCCATTACAGGCAAAGACAGCTAGAGCCCTTTAATAGCTGTATAATTTGAAAATGGTTATCTGATGTATTTCAGAACTTTGCAAATGACAAAATAGTAAAGTGTAAGCATCCTACCAGAAAGTGTCAACATAATTTACATAATTATAGAAAACACTTAAGTAACTAATGACATGTAACTGCATATTAGTGTCAGGAACAGTTACATAAATCAGAAGGAGATTATTTTGAAAGTATACTTAAAATGTCAAAATCTGTATCTGTTTTACTTCAAAACACCTAAAGAAAGAAAAGTCTTGGGACTGGCATGGTAATACATGAGAGAACGTGTAGTCTCTGAATTTAGAAAAGGAAAAGAATACAGTCAGTGAGACAATCATATTGAGAATAGAAATGAGATGATTTTGTAGATTCTCTTCACTGTAATTACATTTACATCAGGGAAAGTAGCATTTACAATGAAGAAGGGTTGCATTATTTGGTATGACTATCACGGATGACTTATCTTCTATATAATTCAAATCAAATGATAAATATCTTGGAGTGATGATCAGAAGATATTTGTAGCCATTAGATGTATGGCTTAAAAAACTATCTGCAATTTTTTTTTGTAAACGAAACTGAGATTTCATTTATGTTAAGGTACAAAATCAGGATGGCTAGAGTTAGATTTGCATGAAAGCTCATTTTTGTGTTCCTCTTTGACTGGATGCCTTCTGTTTTATGATAGCTCATTACAGCAAATTCAGAACGATTCCACTCCAGGCCATAACTAAATGGGGATGCAGGTCCAGCGGCAGGAGAGTGTGAGGAAGTTGGCGACATCTTTCTTTTCTGAACAGAGAGCCCACCATGCTGAGTCTCATGTTCCTCACCTAGTTGGACGGACTTCTCACTTTGCAGCGTGCCAGCCGTAGCATGAAGGGAAGAGAGTTTGGCCAGATGAAGGAGGGGGCAGATTTGTTGGGCACTAGGTACATTATCCATGCCACATTCATGCTGTTTCTACAATCTCCATACAGGTGTGATTTTTTTCCCATTTTACAAATAAGGACGTTAAAACTCCGAGAAGTTTAGTAACTTCCCTAAAGTCACATAATATTAAGTGACAAAACCAAGGTGTGTTTAGCTCTAAAATCACTTTGCCCGGATGTTGCTCTTATAGCTAGTTCCAGGCAAAATTATGACATAGCTAACACGTGGTACCAACACCCCTACCCCTACTTTCTTATTTAATTCCTTCCCTTCTTGTTTAATAACTATTTTGGTTCTCCTTAACCTAATCCTTCTCAGGGCACAGTATACTGCCACTACTATTACTACTACTAATAAAGATTATCATTATTATTATTATTATTAACGTAACCTCAACAATAATATCCCAGTTAACACTTTCTGCTCTTATAAGCCAGGCATAATGCCAAATCCATTACATAGATTATCTTATCTAATAGCGCTATTAATATCTTTATGTGTACATGAGACAACTAAAGCTTAAAGAGGTTTACTAATGTTTCAGGCTGCTGCTAAACCCCTAACCAGTGCGCCACCCTATTTAGATCCCAATTTTTTTCCAGTTAATCTTCTTTCTACCCTCCCCTCTACCTTACCAAAGCTTAACAAGTTAGATCCTTTACCTGTGTTAAAAGTAAACTATGTAATTAATTGAGCCATAATAAATAGGTAGTATTCTAGCATTTGCACGTTATTTAATAAGTCTTTTAGAAGCATTCCTTTAAATATATAATAATGGTGATTTCCAGTACACAGGCAGGCTAATGGCTTTCAAATTGACTGTTAGCCTGGGCTCAGAGTGACCCTGACCTGGTACCTCTGCTGGATGGTGGCAAGTGGCAGTGTCAGGTTCAGTCGTGGAGTCGGTGGGGTTGGGGTGGGATCAGCGGAGGAACTCTGCAGGGCGCAGAGGCAGCTGTAGCCACAGAGGTTTGCTGTCTGACCACGGGGCTCTCGGGGATATCTGGCGACATCCTACCTCACACATCTGGACCACCATTGTGACACCTGAATTATAGTTTGTAGTTCTTTTCCTCAAGGAACTAGAGGAACATTGTTAACTTTTGAATGTCAACATGCTCTCCTCTGCTCAAAGAAGGCAGCTGTCTTTGCAGCATTGGAAGTATAGTCAGGATGGCTGTGTGACCCTGCATGAGGACCCCAAAGCTTTTCTAAATAATAGTTATTCTGGAGCCAAGCGTGGTGGCGCACACTTGTAATCCCAGTACTTGAGAGGCTGAGACAGGAGGATCACAGGTTCGCAGCCAGCCTCAGCAACTTGTAAGACCCTCCACAACTTAGTGAAACCCTGTTTCAAAATATAAAGAATAAAATAGGGCTGGGGGTGTAGCTTGGAGGTAGAATGCTCCTGGGTTCAATCCCCAATACCACCAAAAAAAAAAAATAATAATAGTTATTCTGGGCTTCTGAGAAAACTCCTACGGTCTGGAAGTCACCCTTTGTCCTTTGGGGATATAGGCGGGTGCTACGACTGAAGTGTCCCTCCAGAACCCATGTTGGAGTTTAATTGCAGGCTAACAGTAATAAGAGGTAGGACCTTTAAGAGGCGAGTAGGTCTTGAGGGTTCTGTCCTCCTCAGTGGATGGATGTCACTGTCTCAGAAGTGGGCTGGTTATGACAAGGGGTGTGGCTCTGTTGTGAAAGTGAGCTGGGCTCCCCGGCTCCTGGCTTCCCCGCCTTCCTGCCCTCTGTCTTGCCTCACGCTGCCTCGCATGTTTCGACGAAGCAGGAGGGGCCTTGCCAGATGTCGATGCCCTCCTTGGACTTGCTGGCCTCCAGAACCGTGAGAAATACATTTCTTTTCTTTCTTTCTTTTTTTTTTTATTGGTGCATTGTAACCATACACCTTGATGGGTTTCAGAGTGGTAGAAGTATACATGCACACTTCGGTCGATTAGCCCTCCCCCAATCCCCACCCCCATTCTTCCCCCTTCCATCCTTCTCCTGCTCAGCATAGTAGTTGACTTTGATAAGTTTGTGTCTGTACATCCTGAGCATTAGGGTGTTTCCCTCTTCCCCCCTCCCATCTCCCTCAGTTACGTCATCTTCTTTACTCATCTGAGGTTTTCTCCATCTTTGTCTGGAGTCCCTCCTATGCCCTTATTCTCCCTAGCTTCTGCATATTAGGGAGAACATTCTACCTTTCACTTTTTCTGACGGACTAATCTCACTAAGCATAATGTTCTCTAATTCCATCCATTTCCTTGCAAATGATATAATTTTGTTCTTCTTAATGGCTGCACGAAATTCCATTGTGTATGTATCCCATAGTTTTGTAATCTATTCGTCTGTTGATGGACATCTTGGCTGGTTCCATAGTTTGGCGATTCTGAATTGTGCAGCTATAAACATAGATACGCATGCATTAGTCTGGTAATTTGGTTTCCATTCTTTTGGGTAGATACCTAGAAGTGGTATTGCTGGGTCATAAGGTAGGTTTATTCCCAGTTTTCTGAGGATCCTCCACACTGTTTTCTAAAGTGTTTGCACTAATTTGCAATCCCACCAACAGTATATTAGGGTTCCTACTTCTCCACATCCTCACCAGTATTTGTTATTGTTTGTGTTTTTAATGATTGCCATTCTAATTTTCTTTATAAATTACCCAACCTCTGGTATGCTGTTATAACAACATATGGTGGACTAAGAGAGCAGCCTATGACTTTTAAGTCAACCAGCAAACAAATGAGTAAATATGTATCCCCAAAGAAAGCCAGTCTGGTGATATGTATATTTATACCACCACTCTCCTGAAGTGTCAGGATGGTAGTGGAGCATTTGTGAGGAAATGGGGCCATGCTTTGCACTGTACAAATGTATTTTCCCTGCCCTATTAACTTTAGGCTGAAAGCCAGCAAGAGACAGCTAGCCTCAAACCTAATCTGTCACACGCTGGTCCTGTCCTAGACCATCCTGGTCAAACCATTAGAACCTGGACTAAAAATAGCTTACTAGGGGAAGCGGGCATGGCTAACCAGCCTGGGCACCGGCAGTAGTGAGCAAAATATAAGGGTATGATTGATGCCTGGGAGTCCTCTGGAGCTGTCAGGCAACTGATCCTCTTGTAACTGCTGATCAAGAGCAGGCTGGAGGAAGTGGCAGGAGAGTCAAAGTCCCCAAATCCTGAGTGTTTATGGGGTGCAGAGTACACAAGCGTGGAGGAAGGGACACCTGCCCCTTTTTTCTTTATATGAATTCTCTTTATATGACCCTTTATATGAATTACTGTCCCAGGTGCTGAGCCTGCCTTCTTCTTGCCAGGGTAACCTCCATCCAGATGGATCCAAACAAATCCCTGGGTCTCGGCTAGCCTCAAGTATCCATCAGGGTCTGGTTTTATTTAAGCATGGGTCTACAATGTCGCCAACAGACACCCTTGAACCCTAAATCCTGAGTCCTACTGGACTGAGACAGAAAGTCGCTAACCTCAGCCCAGCACCCAGTGGGGCTCAGCAGTGATCACCCCCAAATCCCAGGCTGCAGAGAGCCAGCGTTGAGCTCTGGGGTCACAGCAGGCTCCAGAGACACCTTTCTTTCTAGTTTTGTGCTACCCCTCGGAGGACCAACTTCTTCCCGATACTCCATGACTCCTCACATGCGATTCCTCAGCTCTGAGCTCTGCTGTGCTGCTGGGGCCTGTACTGGGTTAAAAGGTGGCACCTGCAATATACATCCACATCATAACCTGTAGATCCCGTGAATGTGACCTTCATTGGCAAATGGGGTCTTTGCAGAGGTAATTAAGATCTCGAGGTAAGATCATCCTGGATTATCAGGGTGGAGGTTAAATCTGATGACAAGTGTTCTTAGAAGAAAAAGGCAGAGCGATTTGAGAGAAAAGAACACACGGCACAGGAGGCCGTGTAAAGACAGAAGCAGAGGTTGGAGAGATGGGCGCAGGGAACACAGAAGCCACCAGAAGCTAGAAGGTGCCTCTGCAGGGAGCACAGCCTGGCTAACGCCTAGATTTTGGAATTGACAGTCTTCAGAGCTATATGAGAATTGACTTCTATCTGTGGCAATTTTCAATGGCAGCCACAGAACCCTAACCCAGGGCCTCGGGACTTCTATAGCTTGTGCTCTGAGTTTGTTGCATCCTTTAGATTTCAGGGCGTCTCCTCCTTGTCTCAGTCCCCTTTCTCCGACAGCCAGCCCCATCCTCCCCAAATGAGTATTCCTTATAGTCAGATCAAATTTAGTTCTTCTCCTTTGCCTAGAAGAACTGATCCAATTCACAGTGGAGATGTTCAGGGAGACATGTGTTGCAGGCAGAGGGAGTCTTCCTTCTTATTAATTTTAGGAGGACAGTAAAAAAAAAAAACTAAGCCCATTACATGCTCCCTGTCAATGTGTCCTTGAGCCTGATTTAGGCCAATTTCTCATAATGGGTGTTGTGCTACTTTTGTGCACACTTCCCCAGAACCTTCTACTAGGTCTCTTGTGACACCATTGTCAAAGGGGAGGGAGGGCACATTTCTGTAAGTTTGTTATTTTCTTAATTCCTTTGTGGCGAAAAATCTTAATATGCCTTCTCCTATTCTGGATTTTGCTGTGTGGTTCATATCACAGAACTGGAAGGAACTCTATTTGATCATCAGAGATGGGTAACTCTTTTTCTCATCAAAGGCAAACAGATGTCCCCTCTCTTCTTACAGGCGAACATATCTTCTTTGTTACAAAGGAATGCACACTCACCATCCATCCTCCAAAACCACATAACAAGATAACTAGGTGATTAGGAACGCAGCTCTCACCAGCTGCATAATTAACACAAGTTTCCTATGTGCATAGAACATAACTTTTTCAAAATGGATCTCAGAGAGTATATCTTTCTCACCTGGAAAAAGCAGGTGGCTTTGTCCATTCTGCTGATATTGGTGAAACCATCTTTTTTGTGTGAAATGAAACCAAGGGAGGAAGGAGAAGGAGAGAGGGAGATAGGAAGAAGACAAGAAAGGAAGGAAAGGGAGAGGAAAGAGGAGGAGGAGTAATGAGAGTGGTAAAGAAGGAGGAGGAAGAACATCAGAACCTCACGTTGGGCTAGATCTGCTCTGTAGTACTCTCCTTAGAAAAGTGTCCCTTAGGCCAGGCGTGGTGGCGCATGCTTGCAATCCTAGTACTTGGTTGAGACCGGAGGATCCGGGTTCGCAGCTGGCTTCAGCTACTTACTGAGGCCCTCCGCAACTTAGTGAGACCCTGTTTCAAAATAAAGGATAAAAATTAGGGCTGAGGGTGTAGCTTGGAGGTAGAATTCCCCTGGGTTCTATCCCAAGTCCCCCCCCAAAAAAAAGAAAAATGTCCCTTAGCCAGGCATGGTGGTGGCACATGCCTGTAATCTCAGTACTTGGGAGGCTGTGACAGGAGGATCACGGGTTCGTGACCAGCCTCAGCTACTTAGTGAGGCCCTCTGCAACTTAGACCCTGTTTCAAAATAAGGAAAAAATAGGGCTGGGAGTGTAGCTCGGAGGTAAAATTCCCCTGGGTTCAATCCCCAATACTACAAAAAAAAAAAAAAAGAAAAGAAAAGTGTCCCTTATGCAGGATACTAGATGACCAGAGGCTTCTTGGAGCTATGGATGCTTAAGAAATGCAACTATGCAACCGAACAGAAGTGTGGATTCACAGTTTCCCTGCCTGAATTGAACTGAACTGGGCCCAAGGTGAAAACTGACAACAGGCAACGATTTTGGTTAACAAAAGTCAAAGCCCATAGCCCGGTGTTCTGGAAGTGGGAGAGGCTGGGGAGCCTTATGTTGAGCTGTTCAGATCCTTCAGTGTATCTGTGCCGTCCACGTGGGGACGTGGGGCCTCTCTCCATCCGGCCACCTCTGCCAGGCGGGGAAGAGCAAGTGGGTCCGGGGCCCCCCACTGAACTTCCAGTCTCCTTATAGCCGGGTCTCTGAATCTCAGGGTAGAGCTCTATCCATTTAGCCGACTGTTGAAGACAACTTCTTCATTCTGAAGTCTATCTATATCAAAGGAAAATAAGAGCGTTCTCCAACATCCTTTTCTTTCTAATTAAAACCAAAAATTATAAATAAGTGTTTCAGTCCAAGGAGACTTAAGTTTTTATATGCTCTCTAAATCTTGGCTTGTGGGTTGCGGGTGTATTGAGAATTAGTGTTTCGCTTTTGAGCACCGAAGTTTGCGTCCTCGGAGACAAATTAATGCAGCATGAAAATTTATATGCGGCCAAAGGCATCAAGCTTAGAATGAATCAGGATTTAGAGGTGCCAGGACTGTATTCACAGTGAGAACCGCGGCCTAGACTGGCTCTGGGCTTCTGTGCGTGTTGCAGCTGTGACACCCTCCGGACCCCTTGGCTGACATGGTGGTAAAGGTGGAAAAGGTTCTCGGTGGACTGTGTCCAGCACCTTATATTTTGGGGGCCTGTCTGCATAGCTGGGCATGTGCAAGGGGCAATGGGGCCCTGGGGAAGCACAACCATTTTGTTTAGAGGTCCGTGTTGAGATGTCCTCTCCACCATTGGGTTGCAGATCTCTGCTTACACTCCATAAATATCATAGTCCCAGACCTTTCCTCTCGTATTTTAATCTAGTCCTATTCTAGTGGGGGCTTCCATGCAGAGCAGCCAGGGCACTGGCTCCAGGCCCACAGGATCCTGAGAGCCACCAGCGTGGAGTGAAGAAAGCAAGCAGGCAAGCCAGAGAGGCAGGTCGGACCTTTAGAAGAGTGGGGAGCAGGAAGAGGGGGTCTCAGGTCCTCGCTTGAATGTCACACGACTAGTCTGTACAAGTAGTTCTTTCTGTTGTGGGTGCACAGGAAGGAGTTGCTGCCAGGGAGACAGTGGGGCCCAGCAGAGTGCTGATACAAAAATCGCATGGAGAGCCCTTTTAAGACTAGCCGAGACTCTGTCCGACCAGTTGACCAGTTGGGAATCAGTGTACGGGGGCTGGAAGCTCACCTCTGTGCAGCAGCTGCCAGGGAGGTAGCCAGAAAACAGAAAGTGAAAAGAAGGTTGTGAGAGAAAGCTATTGGGGGGATTGGAGGGCTGTGGCATCCCCCCATCCCTGCCTGTTACCCACTGGAGCTGTTTGCGGGGATCATCTAGTGCGCTTGGCATTCACCCCTGCAGTTAAGAGTGGAGAGAGGGCTGGCATGTGACCCACACCTGGGGGGACTGACGGAGCAGGTCTTGGCTAGAGCTGCTGCTGGTGGGTGGGCCGTATCCCACCATCCCACCAATGGCAGAGCCGGAGGGCAGGAGGGAGTCAGCCTGGGCCGGGGGTGGAGGGAGGTGCTTTTCGAGGGGCCCTCCCCAAAATGCTTCCTGGCCAGGATGAGGCAATCACAGCAGAGAGAGCATGGAGGTTTGTGGTCCAAACAAGAAGCTGCCGGGAGCGATGGCGTGACCAGCCGCACCTGGGTGGGGGGCAGTGTTCTCACTGGGAGCATCTCTAAGGAACCCACAAACTGACCTGGAAGAAAAACACATGCTGTGCCTATAGGTGTCGATGCCAGACCACTGCAGTGTCACAGGCAAGTCCCTTCCTGTCCTCTGGCTCTCCCACCCTAACCCCCAGAGAGTAGGAGGGTGACAGCTAGGGTACAACATCTGTTGGAACTGGCTCCACTTTGATCTTTGTTTCTTGGTTAGATGAGAGCCACTGGGATTCCTCTGCTTATTTTTCTCTGCTCGTATTATTGAGCTATTTCATGAACATATACTATGTGCCGGGCCAATTATTATACCCTTTCTGGCCTGGCTTCTCAGATTCTCAAGGGAGAGATTCTGGGGCTCAGACTAGAGATTACCCAGCTGTGAGTGCACAGGAGCCTTGAAGGGACTTGTGTTCACGCTAGTCTTGAAGTTCTCCCAACAAGGGCCTGTTGTCTTTGCTTGTGCACACACAGCCCCTTACCCATTTTGGAGCTGCTTATTTAATGTGGGCTGATGGGATGAAGGAATCAAAGAGCCACTGGATTCTGTTGGGCACCATGTTTTCTCTCTTGTAGGCAGTAACCAGTGTAGGTAACTCAGCTATAAAGGAAAAGGTTCCACTCTCAGAAATCCTCTCTTTAAGGGAAAAGAGAGAAAGGAAAGAATTAGAGAGAAAAGCAATGTGCCCTACTCCATCCCTCCATCCTCATGTGAGGGGAGAAATAAAGTAAGAAGTATAGTTGCTGCTTCCGAAGTACTTGTGACAAGGAGACCTAGAGTAGCTTAAGCTCTAAACCACCTTGATATTAAATTTCCTAGATGCTTAGTTCTGTGAAACCTCCTCACACACATCCCAGCTTATCACCAGCACCACGGCAGGTTCTGAGTAAAGTAGAAGCCTGTTAAGTTTTTTGCAAAAATTGATTGCCTGCAGACCCTGGGACAGCTGGGACTCGGCCTTTTTTGGACTGGGTACAAAAGAGATGTGGAGCTGGGTGTTATCCTGGTACGGAAGAAGGAATGCTGTGATTTCCAATGATGTCTCCTAGCAGCCTCAAATACAAATTGAACAAGATGGCTAGCAGCACTGTGTTAGGAAGGGCTCTACGGCCCAGGACCTCCAGGGCAGAGGAACTGCTGGGAAGTGAGCCTGTTCTTGCTCCCAGAAAAAAAAAAATGCACTTGAAGAGACAAGATTATTCACTGGAGCATCCCTTTACAAGACACACCCACCTGTCACTGCAAACAGGCACACACACCACAGAGGGTGCAGATGTGGCTTTGACTTGGAGCACTGAACAATTTTCTGCTTTTTCCTTTTATCTTTATAAAAGCGCATCAAATTAATCGCAGCCAATTATGTACCAGTCCCTTCCTCTCTGCCAATCAGAGCTGCCTGAACAGGAGAGGGGCGCTCTCACCTGCTTCGTTATGCAAATTGATATTCAAACACTGAAGAACAATGCAGCCTTCAGCGCAGCAGCAGTGATTCCAGGTTGCTAATGAGAAGAGGCTGCTGCCAGAGGGGTTGCTTTCACCCTCTGATGCTGCTTCCAGAAGGCTGAGAAGGCTTCGCGTGCAGGTGGAGGCAGTCAAAACCAAGGCTGGCTCCCAGCATAAGACAGATGCTCCCAGAGCACAGTCACTCTGGTGTAACTTGAGCCCTGACGTGGCAGGTCACCACTGGGTCAGACATAACTTGGAATGACGTGGAATCCAAACAGCATGGACAGAACAGCTTATTTCTTGAATACCCATGTGCTCCGACAACCCTAAGTGCCTTTCACAGGAAACGGTGAGCATCTGTCTCAGTCAGCATACCTACCATTGTGACTCAAACAACTGATATTAAAAACTTAGAGGAAGAAGAATTTTATTGGCTCACAGTTCTAGAGATTTCAGTTCACGTTAGACTGGCTTCCAAGCAGGAGCCGGGGTTGCAGGTCCTCAGGGCATAGTGGCGGGGAGCAGAGAGAGAGGGTGAGACCTTGCGTCAGCTCATGGCAGCAGGGGAGAAAGAACAAAGGAAGGTTGCAGCAGCCAGGCAGGGAAAACGCTGTCCTCAGCCATGCCCCCAGCAGCCAAGTCTCCCCTCTGAAAATGGCTGCATAGCTTAATGCTTTGGGGACATTTAAAATCCAAACAGTAACAGCCTCTGTAAGCGTGGGGTCAACTATAGAGCAAAAGTACCAATCCTCAGATACCTGCAATCGAGGGCAAGTATGACCTGACATGCAAAGTGCACAGAGATGATCAACACACACACACACACACACACACACACACACACACACACAAAGAAATCAGTGAACACTAAGATCTCACACCATGAGCATGAGACTAACTCAGAAAGAGACTATACCATTCAGTCATTCACTTGCTATACGCAAAGCTATTTTATTCCCCAATAATCACATTTGGCAGGAGTTATTTCTCTCGACTACCTCACCTGTTTTCTTGTCCCAGAGCCTCACCATCTCCTCTTGAATTGGAATTACCATCTTGCCTCTCACCCCCAAGTCATTAAGAAGAAGCTGTTCACAATATTATGTAATTATCACCCCGGTCTTCTGAGCTGGGGGTGGTGTAAGCCAGACAGTCTGCACAGCAGTGAGAAGCATTTTCATTGGGCAGCCCCAGAATCTCAGTGAAATAAGCAAGGCCTGGGGACAGAGGGAGGATCAGTGGTGGTTCTGATCTGGATTTGTAGCAGCCTGCAGCTTTAAAGCACATGTCAATCACCTACTAGAAACAGCATGGGCTATGTGGGATGGATTTGGGGTGGAGACCCCGGATCGCATGTAGGACGCAACACTAACATTTATGGAGACTTAGTATTCATGAGGCCCCATTCTGAGCACTTCACAAGTAATAACTCTTTAATCAGCACAACCACTAGCAGACAGTGAGCACTTCTATCCCCATTTTATAAATTAGACAACTGAGGTGCCAGAGGGGTTTAGTAACCTAGCCAGATCACACAGTACCTTGTCTTAGTTTTCTCCTCTGTAGTCAAGGTAACACCTGCCTAACAGGTTTGGGAGAAGTGAAGAAGAAAAAGAATGTAAAGTACCTAGTTGGGGAAATGCCACCCAGTGGTCACTAATAATTGGCATGTGCTCCGAGATACTATTGATGTGGCTTTATATAGTGATTACCATGGATGAGGGCCATGGTTGCTAATATTGCAAAAGAACACATAATAAAAAGGTTAATTTATTTTTGCCTTTGGAATGCAATTTTCAATAGGCAGGTTCTAACCTACGGACATGTTATTCTCAATAGTTCATTTATAAATCAGCTGTTCAGAAAGAGAAATACACTTCCCCAGAGAGACAATACTGTAAGTGGTTAGCTCATTAAAAGCAATTTATTCCATAAGAGAGCAGGAGTTTTGTGCTAATGATCACTTGTGTTCTGGGAATATTTCATTCATTTAACAAACTTCTCTGACGTACCAGGCACTGTCCCAGGTGCTGAATATACACTCATTGAAAACGTGTCTGTCGCCTCAGGAAGCTTTGAATTCAGGAAAACGGGCATTTGATCCATAATTCTAGAGGACAGAGACAGAGGTGGGTTCAGGCTGCTATAGGAGAACAGGGGTGGGTACCTGGGCAATGAAGTAGAAGGAAACAAAAATAACTTTACTGTGGGTTTCCTCAGACTTCCTGGGCTTTGGTGCTTCCCTGAGATCTTGGAGCATCCAAACCTAACCGTCTCAATTTCCCCACAAGAGTCATGTCCATAAACTCAAAAGCCCTACTAAGACCTAGATGTTATCCTGCAGACTGAAAGAACAGGGATTTTGATTTAGCGGACATGGGTCTGGTAGGAAAAGAGATTCTCGGGAGTCCTTAGCAGCTGCCGTGCTGCCCTGGCTAAGGTCTAGGGCCTGGGGTAAGGGACCAACAGCCGTTCTTCCTCACTTTGGTCTCTGCAAACCCCTCCCACCCTTCATAAACCCCTTGTTCAATCTGGATTCTACCTCCCACCAAAATCCTGTCCTTCTCCTCAGTTCTTTGGGTTAACTAAGCCCTCTGTTGTATCATCTACCTGGCTTTTTACTTAGATTTTTATAATCTCTGTACTTAGCATAATATCTAGTATATAATAGCAACTTGTTCAACAATTGCTTCTTGAATCGTTACTAGTTACCCTGTGAGTAGGGCTTCCAGATTTAGCAAGTAAGAATAGAGGGCATGTAGTTAGATTTTAACCGCAGGTAAATAACAAGTACGACTTTGGGGCAGGGATCCTGGTGGAGAGCAGGAGATGAGAAAGGTGTGGAAGGAAGGATGGGGAGTGACTTTGCAGTGCCCAGACTCCATGAAGATAGCTGTGGATCCAAGGATGTCTAGGCGGAGGGCAGCTGCCACTGGCAAGAGGTACCTAGCACATCTTTGCAGCCTACCTTGTGGGTCTTTAGAGAGGACGCCCCTAGACACCCCCCCGTGTGCAAAGTAAGAGCTCAGTGAGCATTTCTGAATCTGTATCTGTTGCCCATCATTGTAATAGAAAACAACGACTTCCCATATGATTCCCTTTGACTCCTGGGCCCTGCTCCAAGCAAGCTGTTTCTCCTGGGAGGAGACCAATTCAGAACTGGGTCTTTCTTAAAGCCATTCATGTTTGTATGGCTTTATCACCACAGAAGTGTCTGGCCTTTCTGACTCTCAGAAAAAGCACATGCTTAGTTCTTAAAACATAGAATGGCAGGGATGGCAGAGGAGTTTCTTGGGTGCTTCTTCCAAGGTTCAGTAAACCCAGTCCTTTAACCTTTCACCCTAAGACTTGCTCTCTTCACCTTTAATCCTTTTCTGAACCTTTTCAAGTTTCAGTTGTAAGAGAGCACACTGTGGTCGTAACGCCCTTCTGCTGGGGTATGGCAGAGTCCAACCACATCCTTCCCATATTCCACATTGCTTTTTAGCTTCTCATTATGGGCTGCTCGTTTTAAAATTAGTTCTGCTAATGGAGGAGAAACTCCAGTGGAGCCAGGGAGGGGGTCTAGGGGAAGGCGTGGGGGGGATCAATGAAGGAATCACTTCCATCGACATTATGTACATATGTGAGAATACCAATGTCAACCCCGATACCCTGTATGGGGAAGGGGGAAAATGGGGAGCCAGCAGAAAGCCCACCAAGTGCTGTGTGCATGTATGTCACTATCACTATGAACTACATTATGATATGAGACTATAATGCACCAATAAAAGTATAAAAAAGAGCTTCTGACAGCACTTCATTACAAAATGCATGAAATTGAGATTATTCTAGGTGAATTTCCATAGTATCCCTGGGAAGTATATAAATACATTATTTTGTCATTAAATATAATGCTCAGTGATATAACTCTTAAAATTTTATTCTCCAAAAATGATTATTTCTTGTAATCCACTGCAATGGCCCCATTTCTTCTCTAGTATTTTATACCACATCCTGTTTCAATGAGAAGTTTCCTATGTAGCTCCTCCATGAAAACTTTTCTGGTTAATCCAAATATCACAACTTTCCCGTTCAGATATATTATGGAATATTTTATTACTTTTACATGTATACTCATGTTTGTGTTAACCTTTATTCATCATTAAATTTAATGAGGACAAAATACAAAAATAAATAAATAAAAGCAGTTCTGCCTTAGTAGTGCATGCAGCTTGGGGTCCACCAGGGCTCTACCATCTTTCTGGACCATGCTTTGGAGGAAGACAGTCCTTGTCCCGACTTGTTCTAGTGCAGTGTGGTTTTACATCTCTGCTAGCTACCTTGCATACTTCCCAGCTGAACTCCCTCCTTTTACTATCTTCTTTCATCACAGAAGACTTACCACTTTGATACTTAATTCCATCTCCCAAGTAACTAACCATCTCATCCAATCTAATGTCCTCCACAGATTTAAAGAGCCAGTTTTCTATCCCATCATCTAAGTTAATCAAGAAAACAAGATGTTTCCCTGAGTGTTCAGGGAGTCGCCCCACAATCCCAACTCCACTGTCATTTCTGTCCTCTTGCCACCACCCCACCTGCCTAGTGATAGGGGCCTCGTATCTGATAAGGAGAAATGTCTTTCTTTATAGCTTACTTCATCATGGGCTAGACACTTCTTCCCATTCCAATAATTTGATGCTAGTTTAGAGTTTCACAACTAATTTAAAGTAAACCAGTTTCTCTGTGGTCCAACTGGAACACGATACACAACACTTGGGACCATTGAAAGGATGTGGTGGTCTGGTCTTTTCATAGAATTATCATGGAGCTTGATAAGGAAACTTCTGAGCAATTTCCCAGTAGGTAGGCAAGAAAATATCTCCCTTAGTTAATATATTTCCCTCTGATTACGATTTTAAAAATATAAGCGTGAAATGAACTCCTCTAGATTATTTCCCCAAATATGTGTTACAGTTAAAAGTCAAGCTACTCTACCAGTAATCCTATCACTTCAACCCATTTACTTACTGTAGAAAAAGTCTCTTCTCCAAGCATGGGATGAAACATAACTTGATCATAAGTGAAAAAATAAATTTCAATATGTTTATCTGATACAAACTTGATGTTGTTCAGAAATCTCACATCAGACCAGACCAGTAGATAGGGCTAGATTAAAAGAGGAAGACACAAACAGGTGGTATTATCAAGAGTTTCCAGGAAAGGGGTAGTCTAAGCTCAGGCAACCAAATAAGCTTCTGACCTAAGATTTGAAAAAGGCTCTAAAATAAGTGTCCTTCTATCTATTTTTAACTCAATAGAAATTGAATGTTATGTATGTCATATATTAGTATCTAACGTATTTATGTATTTGTCTCTCCATACTAGACTCTAACCATGGGGAGAGCAAGAATTTTTGTCCATTTTGTCCACTGGTATGTTTGCAGTAACTCTTACTAGAGCCTGGCACTTATAGGTGCTCAAATATTTACTAAAGAATGAATGAATGCTTTGTTTTGTCAACAAATGAATGAGTGAATGAGAAGACAGTTCTATAATCCATGTGGTAGTCATAGTGTAAGCCAATACTCTTCATTTATTAACTGTTTGAATTTGAGAAAGAATAAGAGATATCTTCATAACTAATGGTTGGGGGGAAAGGAACAGAGGGTAACGGAGATAAGAAATATTTGACATTTATAGTCCCAGATAGAATTTTCTCACCTTTAGTTTCAGCTCCTGTGAAGCCATCTAAATTGGGCAGATATTTAAGAAGAAAACTGAATAAATGGGGTCTCCAACTACACTACTCTTGTGGCCTGTCGGATCTTAAATCATTAAGTCCTTTCAAGACTTATTTGGCAAGATACTTGACTTTTTCTTTTTTTTTTTTTTTTTGCGGTACCGGGGATTGAACCCAGGGGTGTTCTACCTCCGAGCTACACCCCCAGCCCTATTTTTTATACTTTATTTTGAAACCGGGTCTCACGAAGTTGCGGAGGGCCTCACTAAGTAGAGAGAGAGAGAGAGAGACAGGGAGAGAGAGAGAGAGAGAGAGCTGAGGCTGGCCGCGAACCCGGATCCTCCGGGCTCTGCCTCCCAAAGTACTGGGATTACAAGCGTGCGCCACCACGCCCGGCTGATACTTGACTTTTTCTAAGCCCCTGCTTATTCCTTATCTCATATCTGAGAACGGTACAGCAGGCCTCTCTGTGTAGGCCTACGTTAAACCTGCTTGTCTTCTGAATGGTGAGATGCAGGTTCTCAACCGACCCTTTTGCTGAGCATTTCCCATTTTCCTGTATATCACTCATTTAACAAAAGGTAGCCAACCCTAAAAGAACTATTAATACTTTCCACTTTTAGTGGGGACAAGAGAGACATGACATCAAAACAAGCTCATAAAAGGGAATTATTGAGCCGGGCGTTGTGGCGCACGCTTGTAATCCCAGTACTTTGGGAGGCGGAGACCGGAGGATCCGGGTTCACGGCCAGCCTCAACTCTCTCTCTCTCTCTCTCTCTTTCTCTCTCTCTCTCCCTGTCTCTCTCTCTCTCTCTCTCCTTAGTGAGGGCCCTCCACAACTTCGTGAAACCCAGTTTCAAAATACAGTATAAAAAATAGGGCCGGGGTCGGGTCGTAGCGCGGAGGTAGAACGCCCCTGCGTAATCCCCGGTACTGCAAAAAAAAAAAAAAAAGGGAATTATTGAAAGTAAAAACAGTTTCTTGGGTCCTCCTGAAATAAGTGAAGATTACACATAGTCTCTTAAACCGTCCGTGTTCTTCCATATCTAAATTCCAATACAGTTTCCGCACCCCTGTACCCTGACACGTAGCAGGTGCTCACAGAATGTATTCCAGTGAATGATATCCCTAAAGTGAGATGCAAAGTCCTGTCATTTAGAACGATTCTCAACAAAAGGGTGGAAAGTGTTTTTTTTTTTTTTGGCTTAACCCTTAATCACCTGGAAAATTAAATTCCACCCCTCTAAAAATGTGGGTATTGATATTTTACGTGGGTAAAATATCAGTCACCTTAAAATGCATTGTACTTGGGGGCTGGGTGTGGACGACTTAGGCACAGTGGACTCCCTTTCATTCTAAGGGACTGAGGCACGGAGGTATCTTCCTACCTCATCATCCACTCCACTGTAGTTCCCATGCAGAGTGGGCCCCCAAGACCTGTGCAGTGAGCGGATTATAAAGGGAGGGATAAGATGAGAGTAGGGAAGGCTGTCGGTCTTGGCCAGGTAATGAACTATCCAGGCTTCTTTTTTCCTCTGTGCAGCGCAAATGTGGCTCAATTGGCATTTCTCAAACTCTGTCTCACAGTCCACAAGTACGGGGAGAAATAATGGATTACCTTAAAATAAAAAGTCATGGCAGAGGAAAATAATGGATCAAGGTTAAAATTGCTTTCCCAAAGCATCGTCAGAGCCCTCTCCTGGGAGGGTCCATTGTGAAGCCCGGAAAGAGTCCCGCATGCGCAGTAGGATCACCAGGCTACCTCCCAGCACTGACATTCTATCAACCCAAGTGTCCCTCGCACATGACTGACTTTATTGACCAAAGCTGTGCTGCAAATGGGTCACGATGTGACAGTGCGTGCCCATGCTGGCATTTCCATTTCTCGATTTGGATCTGACTGATCTGATCGATTGCCAGGGCAGCAGAGGCGTGCCTGTCCCCGACCTGCCTCTCCCCCCTGGGTTCCTACTTGCCCTAGGCCCTGCCTGGCACAGGCCTGCGGCAGCCCCAGCCACACCCACCTCCATGACTCTGGGGCACGGAGAACCTCTGGAAATCGTGCGGAGAACCGGAGCACCCCTAAGTTCCCTGGGGCATCTTGCATATGGAGATCTGGTAGTGGCCTTCAGTGTTCTCCACCAAGTTGTGTACACTGCTGGGGCTGCTGCTACTGTGGCTCCAGAACCCCGGTTTCCATGGTTAAGCCATTCGCATCCTTTACTGGAAATCTTTAAGGGCCATTTCACCTTGCTTGCACACACAGCTTCAAAAACAAAAATCTGGAGCAATCCCTGCGCTCTCTCTCTCAGGCCAGCCTGGGAGATGGAGTGGAGAGGCAGACAGTTACACCTCTTTATAAGTTTTGCCTAAAAGCATGTTGGAGGAGCACAGCTAAGGCCGCCTGCCACACACGGGATGACTACGGGATGACTTAAGGACAAAACCCAAATGCCTCTGTCCTGACGCCTGTGTCGCTGCATCTCCACGCGATCGTAATCATCTCCAACTCTGTCACAGTGTCAGCGCCAAAGAAATATTCATGAGCATCATGGGGTCCTAAATCTGACAAGCTCTTACAGGATCTCAGATGTGATATGTTTTTTGAAGGAAAAATGTAGAAGTTGCCAGGAAAGATGTCCTCAATTGGCATGAGGACAAGTTAACGCCTCATTCCTCAGGGATGCAGGACTAGCATGCCTCAGCTGGCATAAGGACAAGTTAACGCCTCATTCCTCAGGGATGCAGGACTAGCATGCCTCAGCTGGCATAAGGACAAGTTAACTCCTCATTCCTCAGGGATGCAGGACTAGGATGCCTCAGCTGGCATGAGGACAAGTTAGCTCCTCATTGCCTAGGGATGCAGGACTAGCACCAGAGCCGAGGAACACCAATGCTCTCCTGCACGTGGACTGCTGTGGAGGGAACACGGGAGAGCGGGGCAGGAAGCAGCGGCAGGAGCTGCAGTTTTCAATTGGGCGCTCGGGGAAGGCTTCTGTGAGAAAGTTGTCAAGTCTGGCCTGAAGTTATTGAGCCAGCAAAAGCGGTACTACCTGGGACAAGCTTGCATGGCGTGTTCTAGAAGCCGCGAGGAAGCCCACAGGGCTGCTGGCGAGCGGGCCAGGCAGAGGAGTGGTGGGGTGAAGCCCAGCCTGCACCTCCTCGCCTTCACTCTTCTAGACACGAGGCTTCCACTTCTTTTCCTCCTGAAAAGAGCCCAGCTCTCAGAAGTTTTCAGCCAACAACCCTTCGCCACCCGCTCTGCTCCTCTCTGCTCTGATTCATATTATATAATAATATAAGATTATCAGCTGGGTGTGGTAGCACACGCCTGTAATCCCAGTACTTGGGAGGCTGAGACAGGAGGTTCGCAGGTTCGGGGCCAGCCTCCACAATTTAGTGAGACCCTGTTTCAAAAATAAAGAATAAGCCAGGCGTGGTGGCACATACTTGTAATCCCAGTACGTGGGAGGCTGAGACAGGAGGATCGCAGGTTCGCAGCCAGCCTCAGCTAGTGAGGCCCTATGCAACTTAGTGAGACCCTGTTTCAAAATAAAAAAAAAAAGAATAAAATCAGGCTGGGGTGTAGCACAGAGGTAGAATACCCCTGGGTTCCATCCCCAGTACCACACACACATACACACACAAAAGAATATTGTTACATTATTATAATCATATAAGAACATTGTTATCATATTTAAGAATATTATTCAAATTACCTATCTGTGTATCCATGGCTTTGTCCATTAAATAGGGATGATAAGGCCTACTTCATGGGGCTGATGGAAAGATTAATGAGTTGCTATATACAAATTGTATGGCGCGTACCATTACGATTCTGTGAGAAATGTTAACTGTTGCAGGCATTATATGATTATCATTACTTCCAACTCAACAGTAATGTAGGGATTGTGTCTGCTGCCTCCTTTCATTTCAGAGCCCAGTGACTTACCCACGGTTTGTGTTGATGATGATATTTTATGGCCAGATGCAAGATTTTGCCAAATGCCTTTGGAGCACGGATTGTGGCGTGGGAAAGTTAATACAGTTACTATAGGACTAGACCCATTCATTGCCTGGTTTTACTTGCTCAAGGAGCAAAACTCAGCTAGCTAATGTGCAGTATATATGCCATTATCTGATTTTATGAAATATTTCAGGAAATATGTAGTAAGGTTTATATATTCAAATTTATAAATCTCAAAAGAAATGACTGCTTTACTGTATGAAGATCATCACTGTAAGGAAAAAGCTGATAATTAACTCAATTCCAGGAGCCTGAAGAACTGGTTTTTCCCTTTTCTGTGAGCTCTTGTTTGGGCCACAGCAGGTGACCACCAGGTCCCCTCTGGAGCCTGCTGCAGGAGCCCCAGGTCGACGCCGAGCTCAGAGAGGCACAGGCGCCTTCCCCAGCAGCCCAGCGTCCACAGCCATCAGGACACAGTGTAGCCTGGTGGTGTGCAGGGTTCTTCACATGCGAGCCTAAATGTGGCTGTCACGGTACGAGTAAGGTGCCAAACGCTCCGTACACACTAACCCACTTTCTGGCGGTCGCAAAATGTCATCAGGTTTACCCGAGGACCCAGGAAGGGAGCTGAGTTAATGTTGAACCTTCTAACTACATCCTATAATGTCATTGCTATCAGTTACCTCTTTTGAATGAATTTGAACAATATTCCCTCCAATGAATAATTTATAATGAACTGTAAAATCACCACCTATTCCTCCCACCTCTGTTCAGTATTGGAACTTCCATGAGGATGAAGAATCTGACTTTTTGATCTGCCACTATGTCCATGGCCAGGCTGATCCGTGGGTGGGGTCCTGGGTGGCTATCTGGCGCCCAGATAGCTACACCTTCGTTCTCATCTTAGAATACTGTTAAAATTGAGTTTGAAAGCTAAGTGACCTATGAAGTCACACAGTAAATAGGTGGTAGAGCTCCGATCTTTGAGCCCATAACCCATATGTATGCTTACTGTCTTATCAGTGAATTAACATCATCACAGATGAGAGACTTTTCACATCCAAGCATTTACGAGCCATAGATTAGGGAAAGAGATCATGCCATCAGCAAATCTACTTTTTGTGTTATCATCTGACCTTCCCATCCCCTGTGGGCCCAGCGAGTAATCATGGGGCCTTCCTCCTCTCTTCAAATGCTGCTCATAGCCTGAAATCTCAAACTCTCTCTCTCTCTCTCTCTCTCTCTCTCTCTCTCTCTCTCACACACACACACACACACACACACTTTTATCATACAAAAGCCTGCCCGTAAGTGTTTATGATTGCTCTAGCCATAATTACCAAAACCCGGAAGGAAACCAACACAATGAAATACTACTCAGCAATAAAAAAGAACAATCTGCATATATATGCAGTGGCACGGATGAATATCGAGGGCATCATAATAAGTCAAAAAGCCAGTCTCAGCCGGGCGTGGTGGCGCACGCTTGTAATCCCAGTACTTTGGGAGGCGGAGACCGGAGGATCCGGGTTCAAGGCCAGCCTCAGATCGCTCTCTCTCTCTCTCTCTCTCTCCCTGTCTCTCTCTCTCTCTCTCTACCTAGTGAGGCCCTCCGCAACTTCGTGAC